>JAHPZR010011475.1:7500-31899 GCA_019787425.1 Platygyra sinensis | reverse complement strand
AGTATTATTCGTTAAAACATTCGACGAACTTCATTTCAAACACGGTTTTTCTCCGACTTGTACGGCTCGTTATCGATTCTAAATGTTTTTTTTAGTTTAAAGCGCTGGCTGACAGGGTTCCGGCAAATTAATGTCGGGGGTAACTGGTAACGTCATGTATGGACTAGCGGATGTAGGCGCTATCATGCTGGGTCGGAAAACTAGATAAGACATTGGAGGGCATCCCATCCCTGGGAGTGAGGGGATGCAAATGCACATCGTTGCATCGTGTCGTTCTGCGGCACTTATGGTAATCTTAACTTGAATGGACACAAGGGCTCACAACAACCGCACGGCCTAACCGAACAACCGGCTTGAGCGTAGGTGACCGGAGTGGGGGAGCACAAGAGTGCAGGGGAAGGTGGTTATCTCAGTTTTGTACATGTGTACAATGCTGTGGTCGTAGTGTCGACCAAACCTGCAAAAAAAAAAAGAATCGTCTTTGGTTGAGAAAGGTGTGCGTGTTTGAGGTTGGGTCTGTAAAGTGGATAAGTTGAGAGTGCGGTAAAAGTGTGTAAGATTTATAAGACAACTGGAGGTAATACAGGAGGAGCCTCAGGAGGTGGCAGACCGGTGTGGACAAACGGGAGCGTCCCAAAAGTGCGAGCAGTCCCTGATACCGGGTGAGCCTGTATAGCAGCACAGTAAGATTATATGCATTAAACTATTTTACACGAGATTCATCACTGAACTGTAGCATATTCTGATGTTATAAGTGAATAGCCAGAAAGGTCGATTCCACAGCGTGATGCCTGTATACTGGTCGAGAGAAGAAAGTTCCACAGTAAAGAATACCCTAAGTCAAATCACACTGAAAAAACCACATGGTGTGAACGTAACGGGTGCGGTATTTCGTGAAGGTTGGGGTTTCGCATGTCATAAGCGTTGGAGCAATGAGACCCGAATGAGGGTAGCAAATCTGAAACATGCGAGCTGCAGTGAGCATATCGAATGGTGGCGTCGTGAGCGAATGGAGGGGCGTGAGCTTATTATGGCGTCCAATACCAAAGCGTATATGCCACAGGGAATGTGATGGATGAGGCATTCGCGGGTGGGGAGCGTTTTAAGACCACAGTTTATGATATAATGAGTTTCAGGATTGAGGAGATTGGTCTTGCATTGTTCTGAATGATCGGTGCCGCCCATTGTTTGATATATATGTCGAATATTGTTCATGTATCAATTTTTCAACTAACCTACAGACCCAACGTTGGTCAAAAAAAACTGTTTGGTATATGTTGTCTCCTAGAAATTGATCACGAACACTGAGAATTCCTCTCTTCTTTTCCGTTCCCGGAATAGTTGAAGAAATGTGCACGTGATGCAAAGCTGATGTGACAGTTATAAGGCGGCCCCCCCCAGCACCTGAAAAGCCAAAGCCTGGCAACAACATTAATTTAGTGGCGACGGTTTTGTGAAACAATGACGCTGCTTCTTAATTGAGTGCCTTTCTTCGAAAGTATTTTTTTCTCGGAAGATTGGTCATCAAACAATGTCATTTTTTATCCGAAAAGCGACACCTGTTTGTATGGACAGCCATTGGCAAGGTTTCGGTAAAAAAATATCCTGAGCACGAGTGCATGAGTGCAGGATACGAAAAAATTCCTGGTGCACAAAGACCATCGGGGGGGGTCCCAAAGAGATTTCACGCGACCTTACAGTGGGCTGAGAGAAACAACACTTCTGGCTAGAGATGTCCCCTAAGTGCTGATCACATGAAACATTTGTGATCGGGCAACTGTTCAAAGATTTTTGAGGAGTCATCTGGAGGCTTGGATAGTTTAATTAAAAGAGAAGAATTCTTCACTAGCACGAATAATGGAATGGCGTTGAGCGGAAAGTGAGAGGGCGGTTCTTATTATGTCAGGGCCATACCAAAGCGTACATTCAGCCCAAAAATTTGAATAACTCAGTGCAGTTTATGGATGATAGGTAGTGTTCAGAGGTTAGGTTGTCTCATTGTCTGGAATGATGATCTGGCCGATGCCTCGGTTGCGGTCGTTGCTTGTTGTTTTCATTGTCCACATATAACTAATTGGGAACTATACCGGGCGTGGGGGGTCAAACTATTTGTTGTTTTACACACTGTAAAACTGGGCAGTAACCGGAATAAGTCTATGCTTTCATGTGTGTTGCACGTAAAAAGGCTGAGGATGTGAGTTAAGCGGAGGAGGAGCGGCCTGGCGCCGTGAAAGCAACACAGTTTAACGCCTCTCTAAAATATCCAGTGATTCTTCATTAACTTCTTTTCGTGACGTTTTTCGTGAAAGGTGTTCATCAACAATTTATTTTTTTCAGGAACAGCAACATCTGCTTATGGCATAGTAATATAAATAAAACATTTTCAAAACGCCGATTGGCTCAGAGCACGTCAATTAATCCCAAACAGTGGAGAAAGTTTATTAGATCAAAAAGTTGAAATTACTGAAATTACAAACTTAAATCGATCTAACTTCAAAAGGTTCCTCAAATGTTGTTTATATCTTGTTTATTTATAATACTCCATAACAACATGAGATACAAGCCGAACAGAATCTAAAGGAAAAAAGGAAAAACTTTCTGTCCCGCTGTAAGCGCTCAATACTTCTTTTCGTCAGATGTCTAGTTTCGCAGTTCTGTTTGTTTACCTAACATTTGCGTTAGTGTACGTAATGGCCCCCTGTAAATTACGGAGCAACGTAAGTCGGTTGAGCAATGAGACCAAAAAACCAAAAAGAAAATGCGAAACAGCGAGACTGCAGAGCATAATCATGTGCGGCGTTGAGCGAATGGAAGGCGTTCTTATTATGGCGGCCAATACCAAAGCGTTGCCCAGAATGGATATGAGCATCAGTGGAACGTTAACAACACAGTTTATGATGATAATAATTTTTCAGGAGTAGAGTTGTCTCCATTTTCTGAATGATGATCTGCCGCTCAATTGATCTTATTGCCGGTTCGCTCATTATAAACTTCAACTAACTGGGAACCCAGCGTAGTCAAACTGTTTTTACACCTAAAATTCGAACCTCAAAATTCATCTTTTCGTTTCCGCAAAAACTGCACGTGGCAAAGCTGAAAAACAGTGAAGAAGCCATGGGTTCGAATCCCGTTGAAACCTTGAAATTTTTTTATGCAGTTAAAGTTTTTTACTGCTTTCCATTCAGAAAGAATTCTGTCTAATTGTCATATGTTTCTTTACGTAACATCTGCCTTGCTGTCTTAACAACTGCCGTGCGAAGGTCGCGAAGACGCCAGCAATACAAAAGTGGATTAATGGAAGAATTCATAATTACTACAGTATAAACAAATTCCCATTCTGTTTGCCAGTCCTTTACGAAGAGTGCAAAAAGAGTCAATGAAACATACATTGGAAGATAACATATAATCAAAGCAATGTAGAAGACGAAAGTATTAATTGCGCTTCTTTTCAATCGCGCAATGTTTAAGTTGTTTTCAGCGTCAGAACTTTGCACTGTCTGTTGTTGAGTATGAATTTGTAAATGATGTCGACGAACAATTTGATAAATTCTGATGTAAGAAAATGTTGAAATTATAAGACAAATAATAATAACAGAGCCCACAGTAAACCAGTAGACACGAGCGTCCCAAAAGGCAATCCCTGATGCCAGGAAGCTAATCAACCATATAATTATTAAAGTATATTTAACACGAGATTCAGTCACTAAAGTAGCATATCTCATGTGATAGTGAAGAGCCAGAAATCGATCCACAGCGAGGACAGTTATTGTCAAGAGAGAAATTCCACATAAAGAATACCCTATCATCACTGAAACCTGGTGTACGTAATGGTCGTTCGTAAGTTGTTCAGCAATATAAAACGGTTGAGCAATGAGACCAACAAGAAAATCTGAAACAGCGAGACTGCAGAGCATAATCATGTGCGGCGTTGAGCGAATGGAAGGCGTTCTTATTATGGCGGCCAATACCAAAGCGTTGCCCAGAATGGCTATGAGCATCAGTGGAGCGTTAAGAACACAGTTTATGATGATACTAGTTTTCAGGAGTAGAGTTGTCTTCATTGTCTGAATGATCTGCTAATCCATTGTTGTATTTGTCGATATTGTTCATTATCAATTTTCAACTAACTAGCAACCCAACGTTGTGAAACTGTTTGTTTTTACACTTAAAAAATCACCAATGAGAAAATTCTTCTTTTCGTTTCCGCGAAATGCACGTGGCAAAGCTGAAGAACAGTGAAGACGCCCAACATCTGAAAGCAACACAGATTGCGCGATTTGTAAAACATACGCTGCTTCTTAATTGATCCTTCTCGTAATATTTTTCGTGAAAGGTGTTCATCAATAATTCATTTTTTCGAAAAAGCGACACCTGTTTATGACGTCATTGGCAGGTGACGGGAATTTGATACTAAATTTCAACTTGTTAAGTGACATCTGTTCTCTACCCGACTGTTGCTGAAGGTACTGTTCGTAACAGCATGCTAATATAGTTGAACTCCCGTTGAAAAAGTGGGAAATTTGAGCCTTTTAATCGATTTAGGAAAACGCTTGACCGAAAGGCAATTAGTACAATCAGCTGTATCAGCGAACAGCATGGAAAAATAGTTAGTAATCATAATTAAAAGTAACATTGTCCTTAAGTACCAGTCAAATCGAAGCTTCAACATCCCCCCGGGCATACCCTGGGCATTTGACGCCATTTCCTGCCCGGGAGGGAGGGCATTTGATCAACACTCAATAGGTGGCTGGGGAATTTGATCGCTAGCCTCGATTTCATGCTACGAGTCGCGCTGGTTCCACGGAGACGGCGGAGACAAACTTTATCGTACCTACCTACCTACCTACAAAAACTTTATTAAAAATATAAACAAACAGCGGTAGTAAGTATATTCAAAACATGCATTTTATAACCTTGACGTTTCGTATGCTAGTCGAAATACATTTTCAAAAGTATAACAGTTACAAATTTTTTGAAAGCTAATTATACTGTAACAATGGGGGTCTGGAACCTAGACAGAAAACATCTGTAATAGAAATTTAAAGTAAAAGCTTTTTACTGCTGACATTGGCATTCAATGTTGGCTGTTACTCTTGAATAAACGAGGTCTCCTTAACTTTACAGTGGTAACGAGTTTTTGAAGTACCTCAACAGCCGTCACAATAGCATCAAATTCACCATTGAATTTGAAAAAGCCGAAGAGATTCCGTTTTTGGACATCAAACGCTGCCCAAACAACACTTCTGTCACATCTGTTTACCGGAATAAGTCACATCTGTTTACTGGACTCTATACCAAATGGGACTCATTTACACCACGCAAATACAAAATCAATCTTATCCGCACGCTAACCTATCGATTCTTCCGTATTTGCTCCACGGCTTCATTGTTACAATCCGCTGTCGAGGATCTCAAAGGCTTTTGCTGCAAAATGGCTACACTCAGGGTATCATCACTTCTAATATCAATGTCCTGAACAATGACAAGAACAAGCCAAATGAACCCGTTACAACAGTCCCCCAAAAAGATGTTATTATTTTATTGCCTTATATAGGTCTCCATAGCAACCTAATTACTAAGCGTCTTAAATCTTGTGTTAATCGTTTCTACTCTTTTGTTAATGTCAAAAACCCGGCGCAACGATTTTTACATTGGAAAAACGAGGCGAAGATTTTACGACCGGAAAACGGAACATTTGCTGTGTTGCGTTCCACTACACTACGCTGCGCTGCGCTACGTTTTACTGTGCTGCGCTGCGCTAAACTACGGTGTGTTGCGCTACGTTATGCTGCGCCGCATTGCACGCGCTGTACTGAGCTTCGCTGTGCTGCACTGCCCTGCGCTAGTCAATGCTTAGCTAGGCTATGCTGCACTATGCTGTGTTACTCTAAAAAGGCGCTGCACGGCGCGCCGTTCTGCTGCGCCGCACTGCCCTATGCTGCGCGGTGTTACACTCTGCTGCTTTGCTTCGCTGCGGTGGGCTGCCATGTTGTGCTGTCCTTGTTCTATGCTATTCTAGCCTAGTTTTCTCAAGTCTTGTCCAACTAAGAAGCGAAGACCATAATTAACACCAAGCTTTAACGACACTCGTTCTAAAAATGATCGCGTTTATTTCTCAAATATTTCCAGCAAAAAAAATACTTATAATAATAGACAGGTTAGTTGAGCATAACTATGTTCTTTGAAAGCTATAATATACAGTGCGTGTGTTTTTTTGCTCAGTGATACTTCATCTTAAAGCAAAGTCAACGTCTCGTTCGATTCCAACAAACTTGAGAGCGTCCGTGGCACTGTATCTGAAATATAACAAAGAACGAAAACACAGAAAAGAAAGCCGTTAAGACTCTCCATTCAACCTGAATTTCTATCGAAGTCTTCTTTAATGACATTCTCGGTATTGAATAAAAGTTCATAAGTACCAAAGGGCAACGAAAATTTGGCCTCCATTTACGGGAAGGGCCAAACCTTACAAACAGATATATAACAATTGCACTTCTAAACAACTCCTGTTTTTCAAGATTCAGCGTATGAAATATTAACAACGGAAAGCTGAATATAACTGGTTTGTGCGGCCATATAACTAGTAGTAGAAGTCTATTAAGAAATCAGTTCCAGTATACGTGTGGCTTTAACATCAATGGCAAACTAAGCAAAGTTAAAAAACTATCATATGTATTACAAAATGGAGGTATAAACGTTCTGAACTTAGAAAGGATTATACAGGTTGGGATTTCAGAATGTGGGCGTTGGCCGTATTCAAGAGGTGGCCCTCGGAGTTTTCGTATAAGAAAATGCATGGACGTTTTTCCGGGTCAAAAAAAAGTGGCCGTAATACCGAGGTGATCGCAAGGTCGAGTTCCACTTCCATTTTTTTTTTCGAGAAGATACTCAACAACAGGTTTCAAGGAGTTACTGCCCTTTGGATTAGACCCCCTGATGTAACGCTCATGTTTTCTTACCTATAGTCAAAGAACAGTTCCTCTCCAGCTTCAATATCACGTTTAGCAAAAATTCCAATCCTGTGATCTCCGTTCACCATCATCACTGAAATAAAGCATGTTACATATAAACTTGAAGGTAAAAAGCTGTTAAAATAACGAGTCTTCACGTTTTCAATCTGTTTAACTCCGTCTCGGACCATAAACACGCAAAAAAAGAACTTGGTCCGGAAGATACCATTTTTATTCGCGTCGGAATTATTCATCGGACAGAAAAAGTATCTTTCTAAAATTTTAGATACTCCTCTACTTTTATTTAACACTTAACTGTTCTTCGTTTTGCCTAGAAATTTAATGACCGCTTACCTTTGGCGTAACAATTTGGGCTGATGGAATGATTGGCGAATCTGATTTTGTTTCCCTTACGAGTAGCGTCCACAACAAAGTCTGAAAAATACAGATAACCTTACGTGATATTTTCTGCCCAGCAACTAGTCACGTTTCACGCACTTTACACTAGTTACAAATTTCCCGCGTTTAAACTAGTCATACGTTTCCCGCGTTTTGAACACGATACCTTTTTCCCGCGCTTTGAACTTGTCATCTCAATCTCATGTTCCCCGCTCTTCGAACTATTTCCATGTTTCCCGCGCTCTGAAGTAGTCACACATTTTGCGCGCTTTGAACTTGTAGTCACTTTTCCCTCACTTTGAGCTAGTCACATGTCTTCCGCGCTTTGAACTAGTCACATATTTCGCGCGCTTTGAACGACTAGTCACGTTTCCCGCGCTTTGAGCTAATCACATGTTTTCCGCTCTTTTAACTAGTCACATGTTTCCCACGTTTTGAGCCAGGTACATGCGACCGCCGTATTAAATGTCTGGCTCTACGATTTCTCTCCGTTTCAACTCTTTCCGAATTCCTCAGCTAGACTATTCCTTCACAATGTATTCTGATAACACTATTCACTGCAAATGTTTTTGGCCCTTCTAGAGAAACTCGACACTGACCGTTAAATTGTTGTTTTCCTTACCATTGTTAAGATTGAACAAGAAGCTACACATGTACTTGTCGTAAACTTTTCCTCTGCGGTCCGCCTCGTCCTGAGAAATGATCTGCAAAAAAGAAACAGGCCAGAAACTGGTAATGCACCGTGACAGGAAAGGTACAAGAACCCTTGAATTTTTTTGAAAGAGAAAATCTTACATTCTGCGAATTGGGCCCGCAATTTTCGGTACAGTTGCTAAGTAACGTAACTTGTCTCATGGCAAATAGCTCGCGCACCTTTCGAAACGCTTGTGTCTCTCCTAAATGGCGGATAACAAAAATTGAAAAGCCGTCGGCTACACGGAACCTGCTGAAAACGAGCGCTATTTTACTGAAAAGAAAATGTTTCCATCTAATACCACTATCACGCATTTGATTGGTCCTCCGTGCCCGTCACGGTGTATTCAGTTGAGTTGTCACAGCACGCTGAGCGGTGTGGCGTGACAAGCCAAATAACGGCTGTCAAAAAAATTAAGTGGTATAGCCAGTGTACCAGATAATTAAATAAAAATAACTTTTTGTCATACCTCTCCACAGTATTCGCCAATGAATTCATTCTTTTTACAAGACTCCTTGATATAAATTCCCCAGCCAGCCACATCAGACGGGGCAAGTAAAAGATGCTGAACAAACACAACAAAATATTGAAAATAAATTTTAAACCCAAAACGATGAGGTGGTGAATATTCCAATGAAGCACAAACCTTGCGCTGACCACGTTGAAGGCCGACATTCCTACAGGAAATGTAAGTTGTTCCATCAAAGGTATCTAAACAGCGACAAAGGAAAGTTAAAAAGTCAGCCATGTTTTTTCGATACAGTCTCTGATGGAGCGACAAAAACATTAGTTCCGAATATTAAAAGGATACAGCACGAGTAATTGTCCTCAAGAGCGCGATGTGCTGAATACTTTTTTGTGCGACGCGGGTTTTAAAAACTCAAATTTTACAAAGAATGCACGAGCTCATTGGCGCTTTTGCCACCCAGGAATTTTGCAGACTTTGAAAGCCAATTTCTCCTTGAATATCACAACCGAGCTACAAATTTCACCGATTACTGAGTTTTACAATCTCTTCAAATGATTGGCGCCAATTCGCGTGTCTAGCGTAACGCGCTCTCCGTGCAGAGTCGTTTGATGAGGAAAAATGTAAACCGCGACGACAACAAAGATCGTTCTTTTGAAACTTTCCGGCCAATTCGGTGAAACAGGCTTCGGCTATTCGTAAGAAAACCCGAACAGTTCACACGAGCGCTTCCGAAGAAATAACTCCGAAGCTTCTTTTCTGTAAACAGCGGGCTTGTTTAATTTTCAGCAAGGTGATTTTGCCCCGCAATTTTCCGTACAAATAAAAACTTATAATGGTTTCTCAAATAGGTAGCATACTCGACACCAACTTACCAGCTCCGCAGGTCTGACAGAGGTCTGGGTCACATTCTCTGACCGCTAAGAAGCATGGGCACTGTTTAGTGTTGCACTGCGCTTTACAACGACAGCCAGGGAAACGGTTTTGACCTGGCGGAGGGGAGGGACAGTCAGTTATTGTGTCAGTGAACGAGAAGGAAAACTTAAAGGCAAGTAACTCAGAGGAAATGAATTGTGTGGTTGAAAAAATAATTTTTCAGGTTTTCTGGGATTCTGCATTTGGTGGAAAACTTTTTACAGCGTACAATGCAGAAAAGAAAACAGAATTCATCGACAATACGACTTTGCTCTTGATTCACCACTTAATTATCTCGTAAACATTAAAGGAAACTTATTGCAACGTGTAAGAAGAATTAAGATATTCAGCTAGAAAGTACTTAACTTACAATCAGTGCTGCATTGACAGAACTTCTCACAAAAGTTTTGTGTCGCTACACAGATACATGTTTGATCACACGGCTGTCCAGGATGGTCACACGGGATGTAATTGTACACATGTGTGGAGGTGCTGTCTGAAAAGTTCAGAAAACACAAGAGTAAAATGTAGTTAAAAGCAATTTAATGGAGTTAATAACAAAGAGCGCCTGTGTTCCCGTAGTTGTCAGCGGTGTTTTGATATGTGCATGCGCCATGATTCCATGTTTTCGTGTTAGCAGCCTTCAAAGCAATAGCGTTTACAGTGAGCCACGTTTTGCATGAGAGCACGTCTTCAAGCATTCTTCCTCCCCTCCTTCTCTCTTTCCACCGCTAATTTAGTCTCTCCTTCCCCGTGGGGGGGCCCGTGGGGTCTCATGGCTCGGCTTCCAGGATTTCCCAGCTACAGGGAAGTTGTTAATAAACACTTAATGACAGGCCCCAAGGGAAACTATGAGTTTTGTTTCCCCGAAACATTGAGTTCGAGGGGAAACAAAACTCACTGTTTCCCGTGGGACCAGTCATTAAGTGTTTTGTTATACCTCCCAACTAAGCATGAGGACTTTAGAATGTCATGGAATCAAGTGAAACGGACTGCACAAAACTAGGTCCGATGGAAAGCTGCAGCGGAGGCCCTATGCTCTGGACGGAGCTAAGAGGACTAAACTATACCTCCCAACTCAAAACTTGAAAAATCTGCGAAGAAATAGTTTGCTTGACGCCGGCTGGCTCACAAATGTGCCGCGGTTTCAAGGAGCACGACCTGATCACGTGCGAGTCGAAGGTTGAAGTTGTTGTTTACCCAGAGAGTTACTGAGTTGAGTGAGTCTTGACCCACGACACGTGACGCGTTCTCCTCCAATTGAAAAACGTACTTGAGTTGGGAGGTATAACAGTATTAATTGGCAAAAAAGGGAGATAAATGAACGATGCCAACACAATTAACCCATTGTTCCCTATACACCTTCCCCACAAGTGTAGTAGCTCTTGTAAGCTTGTAATTCCAGAAGTTGTTATTGTTTTTGGGCTAGGGGCTGGCTAAGAGGCATTATTTCTGTTGTTTGTTCCTGGTATCAGTCCAGTCATGTGAGACCTTGCGATAGCTGCCAACCGATACCCTACCCTCCCAGCCCCCAATTAAAACTATGGTGATTCTTAGTCAACAAAGACTGGTCATTACAGCAGCATATACCTTTTTTCAGTTGAATCTTTCTACAGTGTAGTGACCACATTCTGTAAAAGGTAAAAATAAAAACGGGAAACTTCATTGAAACGTTTCAACAACAACAACAAGATTTATTTGAACTGTAACATTAACTAAATAACTAATTGAACAAGAAATAAATTAAAAATACATACAGTTGCTGGTCACCCAAAATAACTAAAGAGCTAAACTAGTTGGGTGATCACCATTTATTAATTGCAAATAGGTATAAGGTCAGGAAAGAGGCATTTTACATTGGCGCAGATTTTTTGCTAAGATGTTTTTCTAAAATTATTTCATAAAATTATTGAAGAATTTCTAAGTTACAGTGCTTTCAAGCCACTCTGGCACAAGCAATGATTTGGTTGTTGATGGTTTTGGATGTTGTGATTTCCTTGCTGAGTTTTCCTCAACCACAAAAACCAAAATTACCAGTGATTGAAAAGGCAAGTTTTCAAGTTTCTCCAACGTAGTGTGGACGGCAAACATTTGCTGTGTTTTTTGAGTGCAACCTTTTGTGTGAACTGGGCCTTAACTTAAATGCACTGCAATCAAAGCTCCATTCATTTGTGACTAGCCTGAGTAGCTGGTGGGATTTTGCTTGTGATTTCTTCCGCTGACGCCTGGGGCTAAGGCTAGCCACTCATAACTTTTCCCACAGCTTCATCAGCTTTATTAGCGGCTTCACCACTGTATGCATGCTACTGGAAGTTCCAGGTGCATCTGAGAGCATTACAAGAGTCACATGAGCCATTACCACAGCTGATGATCAGGATACTCCACCGAGGAAAAAGAAAAGAAAACACAGGTTTTTACTGGCTTTTCCTTTTTACAGGAAAGAGAATCAGCTTAATGTTGCTCGAAAAGCGGCAATAGTTTACCCAGAAATAAAATGGACAACGGCAATACTTTTTCGTTCACGGAATGTTTCCCAAATACCATTTACCAAGTTTTTATGCTCCATGTTTACACTCAAAGATATCTGTTAACATTACGCATTAAAAGACTGCTAGTTTTTCCTGAAACGATCTCGCCGACTCGACAGTTTAACGCTTGGAGCTATCCGTCTGTGGACTTTGTTAACCGTTTAACGATTTAAGCTATCCGTTTTTGGACTTTGGTCAACCGTTAACGTTTCAAGCTAACCGTTTTTTGGGGGGATTGTCACCGTTTAACGCTTTAAGCTATCCGTTTTGGACTTCGGTCAACCGTTTAAATTTTTTGCTATCCGTTTAACGGTTATGGAAACCGTTTAAACGCTCGAGTTAGCCGTTTAGTATCCGTTTACAAACGTTTTTCTTGACCGTTTAACGGAAAAGCGTTAGTGTCCGTTTTCCCAAAGAAGATTACAATTGTAGGCTACAAACTACAGACAGTAGCATGCATACAGTGGTGAAGCCGCTAATAAAGCTGATGAAGCTGTGGGAAAAGTTATGAGTGGCTAGCCTTAGCCCCAGGCGTCAGCGGAAGAAATCACAAGCAAAATCCCACCAGCTACTCAGGCTAGTCACAAATGAATGGAGCTTTGATTGCAGTGCATTTAAGTTAAGGCCCAGTTCACACAAAAGGTTGCACTCAAAAAACACAGCAAATGTTTGCCGTCCACACTACGTTGGAGAAACTTGAAAACTTGCCTTTTCAATCACTGGTAATTTTGGTTTTTGTGGTTGAGGAAAACTCAGCAAGGAAATCACAACATCCAAAACCATCAACAACCAAATCATTGCTTGTGCCAGAGTGGCTTGAAAGCACTGTAACTTAGAAATTCTTCAATAATTTTATGAAATAATTTTAGAAAAACATCTTAGCAAAAAATCTGCGCCAATGTAAAATGCCTCTTTCCTGACCTTATACCTATTTGCAATTAATAAATGGTGATCACCCAACTAGTTTAGCTCTTTAGTTATTTTGGGTGACCAGCAACTGTATGTATTTTTAATTTATTTCTTGTTCAATTAGTTATTTAGTTAATGTTACAGTTCAAATAAATCTTGTTGTTGTTGTTGAAACGTTTCAATGAAGTTTCCCGTTTTTATTTTTACCTTTTACAGAATGTGGTCACTACACTGTAGAAAGATTCAACTGAAAAAAGGTATATGCTGCTGTAATGACCAGTCTTTGTTGACTAAGAATCACCATAGTTTTAATTGGGGGCTGGGAGGGTAGGGTATCGGTTGGCAGCTATCGCAAGGTCTCACATGACTGGACTGATACCAGGAACAAACAACAGAAATAATGCCTCTTAGCCAGCCCCTAGCCCAAAAACAATAACAACTTCTGGAATTACAAGCTTACAAGAGCTACTACACTTGTGGGGGAAGGTGTATAGGGAACAATGGGTTAATTGTGTTGGCATCGTTCATTTATCTCCCTTTTTTGCCAATTAATACTGTTATACCTCCCAACTCAAGTACGTTTTTCAATTGGAGGAGAACGCGTCACGTGTCGTGGGTCAAGACTCACTCAACTCAGTAAACTCTCTGGGTAAACAACAACTTCAACCTTCGACTCGCACGTGATCAGGTCGTGCTCCTTGAAACCGCGGCACATTTGTGAGCCAGCCGGCGTCAAGCAAACTATTTCTTCGCAGATTTTTCAAGTTTTGAGTTGGGAGGTATAGTTTAGTCCTCTTAGCTCCGTCCAGAGCATAGGGCCTCCGCTGCAGCTTTCCATCGGACCTAGTTTTGTGCAGTCCGTTTCACTTGATTCCATGACATTCTAAAGTCCTCATGCTTAGTTGGGAGGTATAACAAAACACTTAATGACTGGTCCCACGGGAAACAGTGAGTTTTGTTTCCCCTCGAACTCAATGTTTCGGGGAAACAAAACTCATAGTTTCCCTTGGGGCCTGTCATTAAGTGTTTATTAACAACTTCCCTGTAGCTGGGAAATCCTGGAAGCCGAGCCATGAGACCCCACGGGCCCCCCCACGGGGAAGGAGAGACTAAATTAGCGGTGGAAAGAGAGAAGGAGGGAGGAAGAATGCTTGAAGACGTGCTCTCATGCAAAACGTGGCTCACTGTAAACGCTATTGCTTTGAAGGCTGCTAACACGAAAACATGGAATCATGGCGCATGCACATATCAAAACACCGCTGACAACTACGGGAACACAGGCGCTCTTTGTTATTAACTCCATTAAATTGCTTTTAACTACATTTTACTCTTGTGTTTTCTGAACTTTTCAGACAGCACCTCCACACATGTGTACAATTACATCCCGTGTGACCATCCTGGACAGCCGTGTGATCAAACATGTATCTGTGTAGCGACACAAAACTTTTGTGAGAAGTTCTGTCAATGCAGCACTGATTGTAAGTTAAGTACTTTCTAGCTGAATATCTTAATTCTTCTTACACGTTGCAATAAGTTTCCTTTAATGTTTACGAGATAATTAAGTGGTGAATCAAGAGCAAAGTCGTATTGTCGATGAATTCTGTTTTCTTTTCTGCATTGTACGCTGTAAAAAGTTTTCCACCAAATGCAGAATCCCAGAAAACCTGAAAAATTATTTTTCAACCACACAATTCATTTCCTCTGAGTTACTTGCCTTTAAGTTTTTCCTTCTCGTTCACTGACACAATAACTGACTGTCCCTCCCCTCCGCCAGGTCAAAACCGTTTCCCTGGCTGTCGTTGTAAAGCGCAGTGCAACACTAAACAGTGCCCATGCTTCTTAGCGGTCAGAGAATGTGACCCAGACCTCTGTCAGACCTGCGGAGCTGGTAAGTTGGTGTCGAGTATGCTACCTATTTGAGAAACCATTATAAGTTTTTATTTGTACGGAAAATTGCGGGGCAAAATCACCTTGCTGAAAATTAAACAAGCCCGCTGTTTACAGAAAAGAAGCTTCGGAGTTATTTCTTCGGAAGCGCTCGTGTGAACTGTTCGGGTTTTCTTACGAATAGCCGAAGCCTGTTTCACCGAATTGGCCGGAAAGTTTCAAAAGAACGATCTTTGTTGTCGTCGCGGTTTACATTTTTCCTCATCAAACGACTCTGCACGGAGAGCGCGTTACGCTAGACACGCGAATTGGCGCCAATCATTTGAAGAGATTGTAAAACTCAGTAATCGGTGAAATTTGTAGCTCGGTTGTGATATTCAAGGAGAAATTGGCTTTCAAAGTCTGCAAAATTCCTGGGTGGCAAAAGCGCCAATGAGCTCGTGCATTCTTTGTAAAATTTGAGTTTTTAAAACCCGCGTCGCACAAAAAAGTATTCAGCACATCGCGCTCTTGAGGACAATTACTCGTGCTGTATCCTTTTAATATTCGGAACTAATGTTTTTGTCGCTCCATCAGAGACTGTATCGAAAAAACATGGCTGACTTTTTAACTTTCCTTTGTCGCTGTTTAGATACCTTTGATGGAACAACTTACATTTCCTGTAGGAATGTCGGCCTTCAACGTGGTCAGCGCAAGGTTTGTGCTTCATTGGAATATTCACCACCTCATCGTTTTGGGTTTAAAATTTATTTTCAATATTTTGTTGTGTTTGTTCAGCATCTTTTACTTGCCCCGTCTGATGTGGCTGGCTGGGGAATTTATATCAAGGAGTCTTGTAAAAAGAATGAATTCATTGGCGAATACTGTGGAGAGGTATGACAAAAAGTTATTTTTATTTAATTATCTGGTACACTGGCTATACCACTTAATTTTTTTGACAGCCGTTATTTGGCTTGTCACGCCACACCGCTCAGCGTGCTGTGACAACTCAACTGAATACACCGTGACGGGCACGGAGGACCAATCAAATGCGTGATAGTGGTATTAGATGGAAACATTTTCTTTTCAGTAAAATAGCGCTCGTTTTCAGCAGGTTCCGTGTAGCCGACGGCTTTTCAATTTTTGTTATCCGCCATTTAGGAGAGACACAAGCGTTTCGAAAGGTGCGCGAGCTATTTGCCATGAGACAAGTTACGTTACTTAGCAACTGTACCGAAAATTGCGGGCCCAATTCGCAGAATGTAAGATTTTCTCTTTCAAAAAAATTCAAGGGTTCTTGTACCTTTCCTGTCACGGTGCATTACCAGTTTCTGGCCTGTTTCTTTTTTGCAGATCATTTCTCAGGACGAGGCGGACCGCAGAGGAAAAGTTTACGACAAGTACATGTGTAGCTTCTTGTTCAATCTTAACAATGGTAAGGAAAACAACAATTTAACGGTCAGTGTCGAGTTTCTCTAGAAGGGCCAAAAACATTTGCAGTGAATAGTGTTATCAGAATACATTGTGAAGGAATAGTCTAGCTGAGGAATTCGGAAAGAGTTGAAACGGAGAGAAATCGTAGAGCCAGACATTTAATACGGCGGTCGCATGTACCTGGCTCAAAACGTGGGAAACATGTGACTAGTTAAAAGAGCGGAAAACATGTGATTAGCTCAAAGCGCGGGAAACGTGACTAGTCGTTCAAAGCGCGCGAAATATGTGACTAGTTCAAAGCGCGGAAGACATGTGACTAGCTCAAAGTGAGGGAAAAGTGACTACAAGTTCAAAGCGCGCAAAATGTGTGACTACTTCAGAGCGCGGGAAACATGGAAATAGTTCGAAGAGCGGGGAACATGAGATTGAGATGACAAGTTCAAAGCGCGGGAAAAAGGTATCGTGTTCAAAACGCGGGAAACGTATGACTAGTTTAAACGCGGGAAATTTGTAACTAGTGTAAAGTGCGTGAAACGTGACTAGTTGCTGGGCAGAAAATATCACGTAAGGTTATCTGTATTTTTCAGACTTTGTTGTGGACGCTACTCGTAAGGGAAACAAAATCAGATTCGCCAATCATTCCATCAGCCCAAATTGTTACGCCAAAGGTAAGCGGTCATTAAATTTCTAGGCAAAACGAAGAACAGTTAAGTGTTAAATAAAAGTAGAGGAGTATCTAAAATTTTAGAAAGATACTTTTTCTGTCCGATGAATAATTCCGACGCGAATAAAAATGGTATCTTCCGGACCAAGTTCTTTTTTTGCGTGTTTATGGTCCGAGACGGAGTTAAACAGATTGAAAACGTGAAGACTCGTTATTTTAACAGCTTTTTACCTTCAAGTTTATATGTAACATGCTTTATTTCAGTGATGATGGTGAACGGAGATCACAGGATTGGAATTTTTGCTAAACGTGATATTGAAGCTGGAGAGGAACTGTTCTTTGACTATAGGTAAGAAAACATGAGCGTTACATCAGGGGGTCTAATCCAAAGGGCAGTTAACTCCTTGAAACCTGTTGTTGAGTATCTTCTCGAAAAAAAAAATGGAAGTGGAACTCGACCTTGCGATCACCTCGGTATTACGGCCACTTTTTTTTGACCCGGAAAAACGTCCATGCATTTTCTTATACGAAAACTCCGAGGGCCACCTCTTGAATACGGCCAACGCCCACATTCTGAAATCCCAACCTGTATAATCCTTTCTAAGTTCAGAACGTTTATACCTCCATTTTGTAATACATATGATAGTTTTTTAACTTTGCTTAGTTTGCCATTGATGTTAAAGCCACACGTATACTGGAACTGATTTCTTAATAGACTTCTACTACTAGTTATATGGCCGCACAAACCAGTTATATTCAGCTTTCCGTTGTTAATATTTCATACGCTGAATCTTGAAAAACAGGAGTTGTTTAGAAGTGCAATTGTTATATATCTGTTTGTAAGGTTTGGCCCTTCCCGTAAATGGAGGCCAAATTTTCGTTGCCCTTTGGTACTTATGAACTTTTATTCAATACCGAGAATGTCATTAAAGAAGACTTCGATAGAAATTCAGGTTGAATGGAGAGTCTTAACGGCTTTCTTTTCTGTGTTTTCGTTCTTTGTTATATTTCAGATACAGTGCCACGGACGCTCTCAAGTTTGTTGGAATCGAACGAGACGTTGACTTTGCTTTAAGATGAAGTATCACTGAGCAAAAAAACACACGCACTGTATATTATAGCTTTCAAAGAACATAGTTATGCTCAACTAACCTGTCTATTATTATAAGTATTTTTTTGCTGGAAATATTTGAGAAATAAACGCGATCATTTTTAGAACGAGTGTCGTTAAAGCTTGGTGTTAATTATGGTCTTCGCTTCTTAGTTGGACAAGACTTGAGAAAACTAGGCTAGAATAGCATAGAACAAGGACAGCACAACATGGCAGCCCACCGCAGCGAAGCAAAGCAGCAGAGTGTAACACCGCGCAGCATAGGGCAGTGCGGCGCAGCAGAACGGCGCGCCGTGCAGCGCCTTTTTAGAGTAACACAGCATAGTGCAGCATAGCCTAGCTAAGCATTGACTAGCGCAGGGCAGTGCAGCACAGCGAAGCTCAGTACAGCGCGTGCAATGCGGCGCAGCATAACGTAGCGCAACACACCGTAGTTTAGCGCAGCGCAGCACAGTAAAACGTAGCGCAGCGCAGCGTAGTGTAGTGGAACGCAACACAGCAAATGTTCCGTTTTCCGGTCGTAAAATCTTCGCCTCGTTTTTCCAATGTAAAAATCGTTGCGCCGGGTTTTTGACATTAACAAAAGAGTAGAAACGATTAACACAAGATTTAAGACGCTTAGTAATTAGGTTGCTATGGAGACCTATATAAGGCAATAAAATAATAACATCTTTTTGGGGGACTGTTGTAACGGGTTCATTTGGCTTGTTCTTGTCATTGTTCAGGACATTGATATTAGAAGTGATGATACCCTGAGTGTAGCCATTTTGCAGCAAAAGCCTTTTGAGATCCTCGACAGCGGATTGTAACAATGAAGCCGTGGAGCAAATACGGAAGAATCGATAGGTTAGCGTGCGGATAAGATTGATTTTGTATTTGCGTGGTGTAAATGAGTCCCATTTGGTATAGAGTCCAGTAAACAGATGTGACTTATTCCGGTAAACAGATGTGACAGAAGTGTTGTTTGGGCAGCGTTTGATGTCCAAAAACGGAATCTCTTCGGCTTTTTCAAATTCAATGGTGAATTTGATGCTATTGTGACGGCTGTTGAGGTACTTCAAAAACTCGTTACCACTGTAAAGTTAAGGAGACCTCGTTTATTCAAGAGTAACAGCCAACATTGAATGCCAATGTCAGCAGTAAAAAGCTTTTACTTTAAATTTCTATTACAGATGTTTTCTGTCTAGGTTCCAGACCCCCATTGTTACAGTATAATTAGCTTTCAAAAAATTTGTAACTGTTATACTTTTGAAAATGTATTTCGACTAGCATACGAAACGTCAAGGTTATAAAATGCATGTTTTGAATATACTTACTACCGCTGTTTGTTTATATTTTTAATAAAGTTTTTGTAGGTAGGTAGGTAGGTACATAAAGTTTGTCTCCGCCGTCTCCGTGGAACCAGCGCGACTCGTAGCATGAAATCGAGGCTAGCGATCAAATTCCCCAGCCACCTATTGAGTGTTGATCAAATGCCCTCCCTCCCGGGCAGGAAATGGCGTCAAATGCCCAGGGTATGCCCGGGGGGATGTTGAAGCTTCGATTTGACTGGTACTTAAGGACAATGTTACTTTTAATTATGATTACTAACTATTTTTCCATGCTGTTCGCTGATACAGCTGATTGTACTAATTGCCTTTCGGTCAAGCGTTTTCCTAAATCGATTAAAAGGCTCAAATTTCCCACTTTTTCAACGGGAGTTCAACTATATTAGCATGCTGTTACGAACAGTACCTTCAGCAACAGTCGGGTAGAGAACAGATGTCACTTAACAAGTTGAAATTTAGTATCAAATTCCCGTCACCTGCCAATGACGTCATAAACAGGTGTCGCTTTTTCGAAAAAATGAATTATTGATGAACACCTTTCACGAAAAATATTACGAGAAGGATCAATTAAGAAGCAGCGTATGTTTTACAAATCGCGCAAATCTGTGTTGCTTTCAGATGTTGGGCGTCTTCACTGTTCTTCAGCTTTGCCACGTGCATTTCGCGGAAACGAAAAGAAGAATTTTCTCATTGGTGATTTTTAAGTGTAAAAACAAACAGTTTCACAACGTTGGGTTGCTAGTTAGTTGAAAATTGATAATGAACAATATCGACAAATACAACAATGGATTAGCAGATCATTCAGACAATGAAGACAACTCTACTCCTGAAACTAGTATCATCATAAACTGTGTTCTTAACGCTCCACTGATGCTCATAGCCATTCTGGGCAACGCTTTGGTATTGGCCGCCATAATAAGAACGCCTTCCATTCGCTCAACGCCGCACATGATTATGCTCTGCAGTCTCGCTGTTTCAGATTTTCTTGTTGGTCTCATTGCTCAACCGTTTTATATTGCTGAACAACTTACGAACGACCATTACGTACACCAGGTTTCAGTGATGATAGGGTATTCTTTATGTGGAATTTCTCTCTTGACAATAACTGTCCTCGCTGTGGATCGATTTCTGGCTCTTCACTATCACATGAGATATGCTACTTTAGTGACTGAATCTCGTGTTAAATATACTTTAATAATTATATGGTTGATTAGCTTCCTGGCATCAGGGATTGCCTTTTGGGACGCTCGTGTCTACTGGTTTACTGTGGGCTCTGTTATTATTATTTGTCTTATAATTTCAACATTTTCTTACATCAGAATTTATCAAATTGTTCGTCGACATCATTTACAAATTCATACTCAACAACAGACAGTGCAAAGTTCTGACGCTGAAAACAACTTAAACATTGCGCGATTGAAAAGAAGCGCAATTAATACTTTCGTCTTCTACATTGCTTTGATTATATGTTATCTTCCAATGTATGTTTCATTGACTCTTTTTGCACTCTTCGTAAAGGACTGGCAAACAGAATGGGAATTTGTTTATACTGTAGTAATTATGAATTCTTCCATTAATCCACTTTTGTATTGCTGGCGTCTTCGCGACCTTCGCACGGCAGTTGTTAAGACAGCAAGGCAGATGTTACGTAAAGAAACATATGACAATTAGACAGAATTCTTTCTGAATGGAAAGCAGTAAAAAACTTTAACTGCATAAAAAAATTTCAAGGTTTCAACGGGATTCGAACCCATGGCTTCTTCACTGTTTTTCAGCTTTGCCACGTGCAGTTTTTGCGGAAACGAAAAGATGAATTTTGAGGTTCGAATTTTAGGTGTAAAAACAGTTTGACTACGCTGGGTTCCCAGTTAGTTGAAGTTTATAATGAGCGAACCGGCAATAAGATCAATTGAGCGGCAGATCATCATTCAGAAAATGGAGACAACTCTACTCCTGAAAAATTATTATCATCATAAACTGTGTTGTTAACGTTCCACTGATGCTCATATCCATTCTGGGCAACGCTTTGGTATTGGCCGCCATAATAAGAACGCCTTCCATTCGCTCAACGCCGCACATGATTATGCTCTGCAGTCTCGCTGTTTCGCATTTTCTTTTTGGTTTTTTGGTCTCATTGCTCAACCGACTTACGTTGCTCCGTAATTTACAGGGGGCCATTACGTACACTAACGCAAATGTTAGGTAAACAAACAGAACTGCGAAACTAGACATCTGACGAAAAGAAGTATTGAGCGCTTACAGCGGGACAGAAAGTTTTTCCTTTTTTCCTTTAGATTCTGTTCGGCTTGTATCTCATGTTGTTATGGAGTATTATAAATAAACAAGATATAAACAACATTTGAGGAACCTTTTGAAGTTAGATCGATTTAAGTTTGTAATTTCAGTAATTTCAACTTTTTGATCTAATAAACTTTCTCCACTGTTTGGGATTAATTGACGTGCTCTGAGCCAATCGGCGTTTTGAAAATGTTTTATTTATATTACTATGCCATAAGCAGATGTTGCTGTTCCTGAAAAAAATAAATTGTTGATGAACACCTTTCACGAAAAACGTCACGAAAAGAAGTTAATGAAGAATCACTGGATATTTTAGAGAGGCGTTAAACTGTGTTGCTTTCACGGCGCCAGGCCCTCGCTACTAATCCTCAGCTTTATGTGCAAACAATGAAGAAGATTTATTTGGTTATGCAGTTTCAGGTGTAAAAACAAATAGTTTGACAACGCGGTATTCCCAATTAGTTATAATTTGACAATGAACAACACCAACGAACGCAACCGACTGGATCGGCAGATCATCATTCAGACAATGAAGACAACTCTACTCCTGAAACTATTATCATCATAAACTGCACTGATGTTCATATCCATTCTGGGCAACGCTTTGGTATTGACCGCCATAATAAGAACGCCTTCCATTCGCTCAACGCCATTCATTATTGTGCTATGAATACCTCTTTTATATAAATACCCAAGTCCAGATGCTAAAATCTTTTAACAGTTTGCTGATACAAAAGTTCAGTGTGACAGCACAGGGGTCATCTAGCCAGAATTTTTTTTCCAGCCCACTGTACGGGCGTGAAATTTTTTTGGGACGATGGTCTTGTGCAAGAATTTTTTCTTACGCATATGCACTTGCAGGATATTTTTTTTCCGGCCACCTGCCAATGGCGTCATAAACAGGTGTCGCTTTTTCGGAAAAAATGAATTGTTGATGACCATCTTTCGCGAAAAATATTTCGAGAAGGATCAATTAAGAAGCAGCGCATGTTTTACAAAACCGTCGCACTAAACTGTGTTGCTTTGATGCTTTCAGGTGTTGGGCGCCTTCACTGTACTTCAGCTTTGCTACGTGCAATTCAATTCGCGGAAAAGAAGAGAGGAATTTTCTCAGTGATCATTTTTAGGAGCAAATACAAACAGTTTGACAACGTTGGGTTGCTAGTTAGTTGAAAATTGATAATGAACAATATTGACAAATACAACAATGGGTCGGCAGATCATTCAGACAATGAAGACAACTCTACTCCTGAAACTATTATCATCATAAACTGTGTTCTTAACGCTCCACTGATGCTCATATCCATTCTGGGCAACGCTTTGGTATTGGCCGCCATAATAAGAACGCCTTCCATTCGCTCAACGCCGCACATGATTATGCTCTGCAGTCTCGCTGTTTCAGATTTTCTTGTTGGTCTCATTGCTCAACCGTTATACATTGCTGAACAACTTACGAACGACCGTTACGTACACCAGGTTTCAGTGATGATAGGGTATTCTTTATGTGGAATTTCTCTCTCGACAGTAACAGTCATCGCTGTGGATCGATTTCTGGCTCTTCACTATCACATGAGATATGCTACTTTAGTGACTGAATCTCGTGTTAAATATAGTTTAATGATAATATGGTTAACAGGCTTCCTGGTATCAGGGATTGCCCGCTTTTGGGACGCTCGTGTCCACCGGTTTACTGTAGGCTCTGTTATTATTATTTGTCTTATAATTTCAACATTTTCTTACATCAGAATTTATCAAATTGTTCGCCGACATCATTTACAAATTCATACTCAGCAACAGGCAGTGCAAAGTTCTGACGCTGAAAACAACTTAAACATTGCGCGATTGAAAAGAAGTGCTATGAATACTTTCGTCTTCTACATATCTTTGATTATATGTTATCTTCCATTGTATGTTTTACTGACTCTTCTTGGACTGTCCATAAAGGACTGGCAAACAGAATGGGAATTTGCTTATACCGCAGTAATTATGAATTCTTCCATTAATCCATTTTTGTATTTCTGGCGTCTTCGCGAGCTTCGCACGGCAGTTGTTACGACAGCAAGGCAGATGTTATGTAAACAAACAGAAGAAAACTAGACAGAATTCTTTCTAAATGGAAAGCAATGAAAACTTGAACTGCGAAAAAGCAATTTACGTTTTTTTTCCGGAGTGTGCTTCCTTTGTAGCTCATATCGACATGCGAGATAATAAAAGAACGAGATATAAACGACATTTGGAGGACCTTGTGATGTCAGATCCAGGTGTCCTGAAATTGTTTTCGTTGTGCTAGAGGATAAATAGTAGTAAAATACGGCATCCAAAAAGCTCACTTAGGTGATAAACATTAATACCTATTTTCCGTTTTTATTGTCTGTGTTGAGTTTTACTGAAATAAAAACTAAAAGAAACCTCCCTCTGTAGTTTCGGAATTCTACGCCGGGTATTTCAGTTCCATTGACAAGGGCTATTCACTGAAATAAGTTATCGAGATTTGGACACGAAGACCGAAAGGGTACCAGAGGGGAGTTAATGAAACGAAGGGTAGGGGATAGCGAAGTATTTTCGTTAACTTCGACGAACTTCATTTCAAACACGTTTCTCCGACATGTACTTCATTATCGATTCTAATGTTTTTTTTTAAAGCCTGGCTACAGGGTTCCGGCAAAATTAATGTCGGGGGTAACTCAGGGATGGACTAGCGGATGTAGTCGCTTCATGCTTCGGAAACTGGGATACGATTAGCATCCCATCCCTGGGAGTGAGGGGAGTGCAAATGCACATCGTTGCTTCGTTCTGCGGCAACTTATGGTAATCTTTAACTTGATTGGACACAAGGC
>JAHPZR010011475.1:0-2500 GCA_019787425.1 Platygyra sinensis | reverse complement strand
TACTCTTTTCCCAAACATTTTTTCTTATTGTTTCTGCATGTTGAGCGAGTTTGCAAAAGTTTTTGAAAGGAAAGTCTGACGCGCACAAGTAGTCATTTGCATAATGCAGCACGTGCACTTTCAAGTCCGAGTCGGTGTTTCAATTGTCAACAAATCTTGGCTAAGAATTCTTTCGTTTACTTTGATTTTGTTGTAACAAATCGAATATGAATACTTTTGTTCTTAGCCGGTGAAATTCCACTGATTTGGGATTAACTGACATGTTAACTAATCTGAATGCAGAAATTGTTGCTTGTATATTATTATCCAGAAAATCGCGCCAAAAGCCAAATCTAGGGAAACTATTCCCAAATATGGTTTTTCCTCCGATTTGGGGGTAAAAATGGCGGCGTTCTGAGCATGCGCATGGAAGTCATCCTGGACTCTCTTTTCGCCCGCCCGGGTTCAGCTCCTACAGGGCCGGGAAGAAAGGAGAGTTCAGGGCTGGACTTGAGTTTTAGTTGCTCTTGGCTCATGTGTATTGGTACAAGAGACAAGCTGGATCGCATGCTGAAGGTCAGTATCCCATATTCCTACATCTCTCGTTAAAAACGGGCTTGTTGTTTTTAATAAGATACAGTACATTATGTATTGGTACTTTGGGGTAATCGGTCTCTTTCGTGGTCGGTGCTTTCAAAACGCCCAGTTAAAACTTGATTGCATGAAAGCTTATAAGTTCGCTGCAAGCTTAAGGAACAGTTCATAAATTCGAGCAAGATTTTTAAGTTCTATTCCTGTTTAAAATTAATTAAATCAACTCAAAACCAAGTCATCACAAGGAATATATAGTTGAAGCCCTAAGATAACGACCTCCAACTTTTAAAATCGCGAGGGTGCTCCCTGAGACAACACACAAAAACATGGCAGTAAGGAAGCATTTATATGGTCTCAGTTCCCGAGACAACCCTTCCTCTGGGGTAACTTTATCAGTAATTATATGTAAAAATGTTGTCCCTGTAGGCTGAGTCAAAGTTGACCTTGCACGGTTATTCAAAACGCTAATTAAATAAACAAATCTGCAAATATCCCTCTTTGCTAAAGTTTCCCTCCCTCATTTGATCACTGTGGGTTTTGCCGAGTCAACGTACTGTTTCGATCCTGAGATTTCTTCAATGGCGAACATTCAATTTTCTCAAATATTGAAACTTTCGCTAACAGTTCACTCTTCACTCTTCACTCTTCACTCCTCACTCCTCACTCTTCACTCCTTACTCCTTCACTCTTCACTCTTCACTCCTCCACTCCTTCACTCTTCACTCCTCACTCTCCACTCTCACTCTCCACTCTTCACTCTTCACTCCTCACTCCTCACTCCTCACTCCTCACTCCTTCACTCCTTCACTCCTTCACTCCTTCACTCCTTCACTCCTTCACTCCTTCACTCCTTCACTCCTTCACTCCTTCACTCCTTCATCCTTCACTCCTTCACTCCTTCACTCCTTCACTCCTTCACTCCTTCACTCCTTCACTCCTTCACTCCTTCACTCCTTCACTCCTTCACTCCTTCACTCCTTCACTCCTTCACTCCTTCACTCCTTCACTCCTTCACTCCTTCACTCCTTCACTCCTTCACTCCTTCACTCCTTCACTCCTTCACTCCTTCACTCCTTCACTCCTCCTCTACCTTCACTCCTTCACTCCTTCACTCCTTCACTCCTTCACTCCTTCACTCCTTCACTCCTTCACTCTGCTCTTCACTCCTTCACTCCTTCACTCCTTCACTCTTCACTCCTTCACTCCTTCACTCCTCACTCCTTCACTCCTTCACTCCTTCACTCCTTCACTCCTTCACTCCTTCACTCCTTCACTCCTTCACTCCTTCACTCCTTCACTCCTTCCATCTCACTCTCACTCTCACTTCACTCTTCACTCTTCACTCTTCACTCTTCACTCTTCACTCTTCCCTCTCTCACTCCTCACTCTCCACTCTCCACTCTCCACTCTTCACCACGTCTCCACTACTCCACTCTCCACTTCTCCACTCCTCCACTCTCCACTCTCCACTCTTCACTCTTTACTACTTCACTGCTCCACTCTCCACTCTCCACTTCTCCACTCTTCACTCAGTCACTCGTCACTCGTCACTCGTCACTCGTCAACTCGTCACTCGTCACTCGTATCACTCGTCACTCGCTCACTACGTCACTCGTCACTCGTCACTCGGTCACTCGTCACTCGTCACTCGTTCACTCGTCACTCGTCCCTCGGTCACTCGTCACTCGTCACTCGTCCACTCGTCACTCCGTCACTCGTCACTCGTCACTCGGTCACCTCTTCACTCGTCCATCTCGTCACGTCGTCACTCGTCACTCGTCACTCGTACACTCGTCCCACTGCTGCGACTCGGCACGCGCCACTTCGTCACCTCGTCCACTCGTCACTCGTCACTGGTCACTCGTCACTCGTCACTCGTCACTCGTCACTCGTCGACTCGTCACTCGTCACTTCGTCACTCGTCACT
>JAHPZR010011474.1:0-19864 GCA_019787425.1 Platygyra sinensis | reverse complement strand
CGCTATTTATGAAGACGATCAAGAGAAACTTTCTGAAGTGCCAGAATATATCAAGAAACTAGCTTCTCAAGGTAAGTTAACTCTTTTATTGGCAATTCATCCATTACTTCGGAAACTAAGCCAGATTTTAATGTGACAGTTATGGCCGTGATTTAGTTTAAGGCTTGTTAAAACTGGATTTTTTTCTTTGTTGTTGACTTGCAGCTGAGCTTGCTGATTATGACATAGGAAAAGTCCTTGGAGCTGGTTCATTCGGTCAAGTTGTCGCTGCAACACGCAAAGCGGACAAATTGCCTGTAAGTTGAACTCACTATTCTTTCGCATTTCTTTATGAAAAAGATGTGTTCCTTTCAATGGGCACTCGCGCAAGACTGACAAATATAAGGTTTTGTTTTATTCCAGACTCCCGCTAGCGTTTGCCCGTCATGCCAGCAAAACACTGCGAGCTTCGAGAACTGTCTTTTTTAAGAGCATCTGAGAACGTCCTAAAATAACATTATTTTCTAATATGTATGTAGAACAGAGCAAAACTAACCGAACTTACATTTCCTCTCAGGTGGCGCTTAAATTTGTACAGAAAAGCTCAGTCAAGGAATTTAAAAGGTTAGTTAATATAAAATTGGGTTATCAATGGAAAGGTTGCGGTAGTTTCCGAGCGATTTTAAAATAAGGGTAGAGAAGATGTTGTGATGCTTGCGAAAGCCAGGAAAAGATTACAAAAAATTGATATAAAAACAGGAGCCATAATCAGGGACTGATTATGGCTCCTGATAAAAACAATTAATTAATTGATTAATTAATTAATTAATTAACAATTAACCGTCTCTCCCCTCCTTTGCTGCAGATAAACGGTGGAGAAATTCCATCCGAGGCTTATCTTCAGCGCCAAGCAAGGCATCGTCACGTGATCGACATATATGAAGTGATTGACACTGATGAGCATTATGTTTACGTCATGGAAAGACCGGAAGTCTGTAAAGACCTGTTTGACGTCATACATGACCGAGACAGCCAAGGACGACCGCTGACAGAACAAGAAGCACGGCGATATTTTGCCCAGATCCTGCAGGCCAACATCAACTGCGAGGAGACTGGTGTCCTACATCGAGACATCAAACCAGAGAATATCCTGGTAGACATGTGCACTGATGAAGCCAAGTTGATTGACTTTGGACTGGCTTCTGAAGTGCAACAAGAACCTTTCACAAAATTCAGAGGTGAGAACATTGCTGGAGCGTCTTGTGCGCGACATTTGCAAATAAAATAAAACCTGAATGTGAAGAGTGGTCATCGCAGTAAATTTTCCAGTTTAAGTAACTGGAAAGAAGCCTGAAAAAAAAAATCAGGGCTTCAACGGGATTCGAACCCGTGACCTCCGCGATACCGGTGCGATGCTCTACCAACTGAGCTTTTAAAGTTTTTGAATGGCTGTATCTTGTTCAATATTGGCCCAATTAACACGAAACTTACAGATTTTGTAAAGCTCGGTGTGCTCTTTCTGAATATATGGGTCTTGTGTTGTAAATCCCATATTACACCGACTTGTACCCAGGCCCTCGACGTATGAAATCCGGCACATTTTTCTAGGTCCCACGCTCGTGTTACATTACCGCACGGTGTTCGGAAGGTCATGGGTTCATCTCCTATCGGGACTCAGATTTTTTCTAGGTCCCACGCTCGTGTTACATTACTTTCATATAGCGGGACATGTCGTTCGAATTCTCCTCAAATCTTTCGACTGTTAGTGATCTTTCAAAACCGTGATTTAATCATCGCTTGGATCATTCGAAAATTCATACAGCTCGTCAATTTTGTGACTTTCAGCGTCTTCTATTTCTTTTTCGGCAATCGAGTATGGCTGAACCTGAAGAAACCACATAAAATAATGATAAACAACCACATAAGACAGTTCTGGCTTTCCATACAATCCCGTTGACGCCCTCATTTTTTTCAGGCTTCTTTCCAGTTGCTTAAACTGGAAAATTTACTGCGATGATCACTCTTCACATTCTACAACCGCAGTACAAATATGAATTATTTCATACATACTTCACAAAATAAAACCTGGCAACATGTGTAATAGTGTGATTTGTTTTCATTCAGGCACACCACAGTACATGCCTCCTGAATTCACTCAATTCAAGCAATATGACGGCTGTCAGGGCACTGTGTGGCAAATGGGAATCCTTCTTGTCGATATGCTGTCACCTGTAGTCCCAGCATTTAAACATCCACGTCACGCTCTGCGCATGGCACCTAGAGTACCACACCAACTTTCACCAGGTATCTTATTCGAAATCTCTCTCTTAATCTCTTTGCCAAGTACAAATACTTTCTTTCGGCTTCCGTATTGATTCTGTAGCGGGTTATTTCAGCTTAAAGGGCCATTGTCACGATAAAGCGCATGTGCGGTCTTGATTGACAACAATTTTTTTAACCAATAGAAACCGTAATACTATCACGAGCGCCACGAATTTGCCGCAGGTCAGCTTAGAGTTGCACGTGCCTTTCGAATATCTCTTAATCGGCCGGCTTTTGGCCTTTTGTCTGTAAAGAATATTTATCATGTTTATGTTGTGTGAAGGCCGTGTCCGTTGATTACAAGCGCATACGCTTTACTTTTCCAAATTGTATGTGTATCTGCAGCTATATATACAAAGTTTCCGATTTCCGTTCTTGCATCTTTCCTTCGTTTTCTTCAGTTTTTTTTTCAAACAAAACGGCTATGAGGTGAAAGTAGCTTTCGTCTCTAACCGCTTCGAAAACCCTCTCCGGTCGAGGACATTGTATTTCTCGACGGCATTCAACTCAAAACACAAAATACGACTTTTAAATCTTTCCCAAATGACTAAATAGTTCTTCAATATCGGTATTACTATTTTCACACGCCTCACAAGGCCGATGGAGGAGGATTTTTCTCACGAATAACAACTTTGAAAAATGTTCCGTCGGATGAGAAATCAAATTGCCGCACATGCGCAGAAGGGTGTCAAATGCCCTTTAATGATCCAACATTTAGGTTATTTTCCTGGTAATATATCAAACTTGAGAGACCGTCTTTTGAGCACATATCCAAACACCGAGAAAAAAGTTGAAATATGTTTCACTGAGGCTTGACCGAAAATTTCAAAAATTTTCCAGGTTTATTTTCACAGCTGCTTAGGTTCTGTGCATACTGCAATGATCCTTCATGTTCCTACACGACTGATGTTCATTGACTTTTCGTCTTTATTTGTTGTATAGATGTTGATATTTATCTTTTTTTTATTTTAAACAGAGGCAAAGAACCTTATTTACTCGCTGCTGAACACGACTCCAAACAATCGTCCAACTCTGAAGCAAACTCTGCAGCATCCATGGTTCGCCATGAAAGACTAAACAACTCTCCACTCCTCAAACACATATTGCTCAGACAATAAACTGCGTTGTTAAAACTAAAATACATTAGATTATTTGCCAATTCACCAAGATGAGTGGGTTCTTCTTACTGACCATGGTCGGTTCATTTGTTAGTAATTGCTAAAGAGTTTTGCCGTAACCTTATGACAAGCTAGTCTGTACACATGTATATATAACACATTTGCTGACTTGCAAGTTAAGAAAGACTCTTATTGATCTAATGAAGTTTGGTTATTGGCTAGAGACTAACTATAGTATTCTGTTTAAGACAAAGACTGCATGGAAGTTGCAGACTAGATGTGCACTGAATGTCACACTAAATATAGGATACCCAATATTGCGTTGTTTTATTTATAGAAAGACAATCTTGGTTCAAAATGCCACTGAATCAACTTCTTCTTTAGTCTATTTTATCGTAGATAAAAAAACGATAAGTACATTTAACAAGTATCTCAATATATTTTAATTCCTGAGTCATGCAATAAGTCACAAATATATTATATTTAGTTAATAGGAAATCGATATTTTATATTTTAAGTGAAATATATCTCAATAAAATATGATATAGTATTTTTAAAACTGTTTCACTTTTGAGTAGTATGACTTAGAACTGAGATAACAACAGGTAATCAAATAGTGGCACGAAGCTACAAATTTTAATATCAGGTTTTTAGTGGATACCACAAAAGTGAATAGTACTTTTCGCGCACGCTGATTGGCTAGCTCGGAGGTGATTAACCAAGTACTATTCACCTCCTAGAAGCCGAAGAAAAACAAAACGGCTTTTGTTGGTATATTGTCACAAATAAAGTTACTCTTTGGTCCGCAAGTTATTCAGCTTTTGTGGTATATTATAAAACAATTATTCACTGCAGGGTCGGTGAATGCGGTGGATATATACTTCGCTGCTTCGCGGTCGGTAAGTATCCACCACAGTTCCTCTTTACTTTGGTGAATAATTGTTGAATAATCAAATGGATCATTGGATAATGCAATTCAAGAGTTTTCATTGGCTTAAGGCATAATTTATGAGCCATCAAACCACGCTCTACAAATGCGATAAGCGAATGCATAATTTTCTGAGGGTTTTGTTTTTTTGTCAAGTTTGGTTCGTTGGCTATCTACCATGTCACATCCAACACGCGCTCGTGGAAACATTAAATGTTATGACATGTAGTAACTGTAACAGTTTATGGTCGACTTCATGGCTGGACTTGTCTAAATGTCTGACATCGGGGATGGGTTGACGCTTCCATTCTGCACTTCTCAGTCAGACCTGGAGCCCATTACTAGGAGCCTTCAACTCCCATAATAAGTCAATGCAACGGCATTTCTACAGACCAGTCTATTTTTAGATATTTTTCCCGCGAAATAGCCCAGTTCCAGTCTACATGAACACGCTTCGCTAAAGATAAAACAATGCGGCCTCACGTGAACATGTCGACATCACGTTGACATGTCAACATTAGTCCGTGCATGTGATTGCAATTGGTCACTGAGGTTCCTGTGGGGATTTGAATTCGAGATAAATTCAAACTAAAAATAGGTCGGTCTGTGAAAACGCCGTGACAGGATTATGGGGTCGTTGCAGGCTCCTAGTGATGGGCTCCTGGTCAGACAGTGTCCGAAGGTTACCAAAAAACAAAAACTAATAAAGATCGTTCTAGAGGAATTACGTAACGCCACATGCCACAACAAAGCAAGTTACCTTCTTTATGAATTGAATGTTCAAGTAATTTCTTCCTGTTTGGACGATTGTGCCTCTCTTTAATATCAGGTTATCTTACCATCATTATTGTTACTATTAACGAGAAAGCAATTCGGAGACTCCTCGGCAATCTTTGGAAATTTTCGGAAAACGTCGGATGAACTCGTTAGTTGTGCTCACTTCTAAGATTATATCTACATGCTTATGTAATATTTCCTATAGTATTATATTGACATCTGAAGTTTTTTATGCACTTGATTGATTTTATGATTGCAAAAATCAAAAATGACTTATGAAAAGTTTCGAAATTCTCTTTTTCTGTCTACCTATACTCCGTCAGTGTTATAATAGCCTTTGGAAGATTCCCTAGTCTTCCCTGGAGTGCAGTCCAAGTGTTTCGACAAAGTAACCCGTCGCTTGGCAACCGAGTGACAGTTGATTGACAGTTTGCATTATAATCGGTTTGGAACTTCTGAACTGCCATCTGAACTAAGTCAGAATATAAATCCGGCGTATCACATAGCGAGCTCAAATACTCAAGTCTCCTCAAGACCGTAACAAGCTCACACACGAGACCACGAATTCCACCGCCTGGAGATCTTGGAATGCTGAATGTAGTCGATATTACATCGTCCATCTTCTGCAAAGTGTCCAAAACAGATTGCATCTCCACAATCTCTGCTGGAGAATTTCTAGAAGGCGGACTGTAGTTGCAGTGAAGCTTGTCCAAGGTGGCAAAACTTGTCACAGCCTCTTCAAAAGAGTCATACAGTCCGTCTGGTATAGGGATGAAAGTTAACTGGTCTTTGACATGATCCACGCTAACCGTCACGGCAAGGCCGTAGTTTGTGTGAATACACGAGAGTCCGTTTTCGTTTTTGGGACACAAGAATGCTTGCTCTAACAGTTCTATTTGTGCTAGTGAAGTGTTCTCTGGCTTCACTCTGACAACAGAAACTTTGACTTTCTGGGTTTTGTCCGATGTAGGTACAACAATGGTCCGATAAAACCTATAACAGTAGAAAAAAGTTGTGTTAAGTCTACAGGAGAAAAGGCGAAGTGTTTGCTCAGCCATTCGAAAGAGTTTTTGTCACACATCCTGGGGGCCTGAGACTAGTAAAGGTCATATGATTTGTAAGGCAGGCAGTTGCTCTTGTTGCTGTCCGTTACAGTATGACCTCCCCACCCACCTACCCACACTTTAGAATTTTTAGTCTTATGCAGGGCTCGAGACTAACGGTAGCCAACTAGCCACAGACTAGTAAAAAAATCCATTTTGGCTAGTGGTTTTTGTTCTTCACTAGCCATTTTGGCTAGTAAAAATATGTTAGCACTGGAGGCCCAGAGGAAACCAATTCACAAAACAAAACTGAGTCACAGCGTGCAGAAGTTAAAACAATAGGAAAAATAAATGTCATATATAATTCAGTTATTAGCCAAGTTTACGAGCTACGAAGCCCCCTGGCTTCATAGCTCAGTTGGTAGAGCATCGCACCTGTATTTGGGGAGGTCACGGGTTCGAATCCCGTTGAAGCCCTGATTATTTCAGGCTTCTTCTTTCCAGTTGCTTAAATTTGGAAAATTAACTGTGATGATCACTCTTCACTTTCATCTACAACCGAAGTTCAAATATGAATTATTTTATATATACTTCACAAGAACTAAAATGCGAAAGAATAATTGATTTTTCGGTTGTTTCTTCCTCTAGTAAAAAGCAAAAAACGACAAACGAACTGCTTGCCACTTATGATTAGTCATGCGTGAAATCATGCGGAGCTCTAGGGATCATGTTTCATACGTGCAGCATCTGGAGGTCACATACGCTTTCAATAAGTTAAAAAAATTCGCAATTGTTCGAAAATTTGAATGATGCCTACATATAATATTGATGCGTATGTTTGCAACTTGTAAATAAAGTTAAGATGGAACGAATTACTGTGTTCATGAGAAATTGTGAATCAGCATTTTGAAAGAAAGGAATGTTTTTTGACGGCGAGTTGCGAAGTTCTGTGAGAATTTTGAACGGAAGCGAAAACTTGGGGTTTTCGTTGTTGTGCCACGCCTATAATTATGACATCGATGTCTCTGTTTGCAATGTATAGAGTTAAGAAGGAACAGATTATTTTATTCGTGAAAATCGTGAATCGGTATTTTGAAAGAAAAGAATGTTTTTCGGCGCGCCAGTTCAGAAGTTTTGACAGAAGTTCTGTGAGAATCAAGGGTGCGAAAACTTTGTACCTGCCAGTTGTTCATTCAAAGCATACTGCCAGCTACACTGGCAAGCATTTACTTGACTTGATGGGATGATGGATATTAGCGTATCTGGCTAGTGAAAAATTTGTTTTGGCTAGTGAACAAAACCTGTCTCTAGCCACTGGGCTAGCAAGCTAAAAAGTTAGTCTCGAGCCCTGTATTATGCAGCACTGTGCATTAGTTCAGTCTTATTCGCTCAAGACTGTATGTCTTATAGATTTATTTTTTTATACTTAGCTCTTATTAACCGAGCAGGCGGTCTGTATAGGATTATCTTGACCAAGGTCGTGGGTACAGACCGAACACAGTCAGAGGTCTGTACGCACGACCGAGGTCAAGATTCTGCCATAAAGATGTACTAACTGACATGTTGCTTCTGAACGGCGATGAGCTGAATTCAAATCTGCCAAAGTTTGCTCGTCTTCTTTTATTAGTACTTCCATAAATAAACATTGTTAGAGGTAAAATAGTCAATGATTTTGCATTTTAGTTTGGAACTTTTCACATTAACGGTCTAGATACAGAGATAGATGGGAAAATCTAACCAATCAATTCGTGAATTTGGTAGTTCCCAGTCCTTGAGAGACAGAATAATTTGGTTTTATCAACTGAGTTGATAATGTGAATTGGCCACCGTAAAGAGATTCGAAAGCTGACGTTTCGAGGGCTAGCCCTTCGCTCCGACGAAGGGCTAGCGCTCGAAACGTCAGTTTTCAAATCTCTTTACGGTGGCCAATTCACATTATCAACTCAGTTATTAAAACCAAATTATCCTGTAATACTCCCACCGACGCAGCACCATATTTAGAAACTTACCCCCTTTACTTGTGAGACAGAGTCATATAATAATACATGTTATGCTATTTAGGGACATAAATAATTATCAACTGGGAGGCCATGGAGATTGGAAAGTTGGCACAGACAGTTATATGACCTTCCTTAATGTAAATGAGGGAGACAAATATTCTCTCGCTTCCCCTTCCCTCTGTTAATTTATAACTAGTTTCTTTATAACACAGAAACAAGATGTCTCAAAACGAATAAGATGATATAAAGAAATGCGACATTGAATTTGTCGTCGGAATTAAGCCTAAAACCTTGCATCATTGGGTTGGCTTCTGCAAGTACTGTGCCCTTTACATGAATGATGTTTGTTCTGATACGTCCGCAGTGGGTGCAAAAAACTGCAGCTTCACACCCGTCTGCACTTACTACATGGCTATAGGACTTGCTGGAAGAAAGTCTTAAACGGTTATCACAATAGCTTGTTGGGTGATGGAATTTATCTCCTTTTCAAATATCAAACAGTTCTCACCTTCTTGGATCCAAGTGCCACTCCTTCACTGCAAACAGTTCATACCCATTTAGCCATTTATTCTCTGACACAATTTCAAACACTGCTCCTTCTTTGGCAACAATCTTGTCAAATCTAGCTTGTTCGCAAATGACTATTCTCTCTGTCAACAGCAATGACTTGTTTCTGTAGTCCTGTTCGTCCACTCTCAGTAGATACTGGCAAGCAAACTCTACGCTAGACAGATAATACCCTGCTTCAGAGAATGCCAAGTTTGGATTGGAGTACCTTCTCAGGTATGCAATGGTTGACGCAAGGTTGGGTATTTTGGATTGAGAACGACATAAACCCAAACATCCATGAACTCATCTGGCGAAAAAGTGGAAAATACGTTAATAATCTTCACACTGATGAATAATTACATGGCAGGATCAGAGTTACTTTGTGGGTTGCAAATGCTCAAGAATTAGCTCTTTGTACCCATTGCATGCCTATGAATGAACCATCCCATAAGATCTACCCATCAAAAGCCTTTACTCCTAAAAATTCTATTCATGATTGCCAAAGAGATCCCTGTTCAAAATTCCCTGACTTTTCCCTGATAAAAATACATCTAATCAGGAATTGTCTAATCAACAGGTCCTGGAGTAGGCTTCCTTCCTCCACTGAAATCTCTAACGTGAGGGTAATTTTCAACAAAGTTTTCCTTCTTTCATTAGGGCAAATATCGTTCCAGATCACAGTGACCCCCAACTTGTTTCTTCCAGCTTTCAATGGTGTTAACCAGACATTGGTGTTAAATTATATTTGAGCAATTCCCCTAATTTCCTTCAAAATGACAATTTGAAGGAAATTAGGGGAATTGCTCAAAATAAATATAACACCAATGTCTGGTTAACACCATTGAAAGCTGGAAGAAACAAGTTGGGGGTCACTGTGATCTGGACGATATTTTCCCTAATGAAGAAGGAAACTTTGTTGAAAATTACCCCACTTAGAGATTTAGTGGAGGAAGAAGCCACTCCAGACCTGTTATTATACAATTCCTTGATTAGATGTATTTTTATCAGGGAAAAGTCAGGGAATTTTGAACAGGGATCTCTTTGGCAATCATGATAGAATTTTAGAGTAAAGGCTTTTGATGGGTAGATCTTATGGGATGGTTTCATTCATAGGCATGCAATGGGTACAAAGAGCTAATTCTTGAGCATTTGCAACCCACAAAGTAACTCTGATCCTGCCATGTAATTATTCATCAGTGTGAAGATTATTAACGTATTTTTCCACTTTTTCGCCAGATGAGTTCATGGATGTTTGGGTTTATGTCGTTCTCAATCCAAAATACCCAACCTTGCGTCAACCATTGCATACCTGAGAAGGTACTCCAATCCAAACTTGGCATTCTCTGAAGCAGGGTATTATCTGTCTAGCGTAGAGTTTGCTTGGCCAGTATCTACTGAGAGTGGACGAACAGGACTACAGAAACAAGTCATTGCTGTTTGACAGAGAGAATAGTCATTTGCGAACAAGCTAGATTTGACAAGATTGTTGCCAAAGAAGGAGCAGTGTTTGAAATTGTGTCAGAGAATAAATGGCTAAATGGGTATGAACTGTTTGCAGTGAAGGAGTGGCACTTGGATCCAAGAAGGTGAGAACTGTTTGATATTTGAAAAGGAGATAAATTCCATCACCCAAACAAGCTATTGTGATAACCGTTTAAGACTTTCTTCCAGCAAGTCCTATAGCCATGTAGTAAGTGCAGACGGGTGTGAAGCTGCAGTTTTTTGCACCCACTGCGGACGTATCAGAACAAACATCATTCATGTAAAGGGCACAGTACTTGCAGAAGCCAACCCAATGATGCAAGGTTTTAGGCTTAATTCCGACGACAAATTCAATGTCGCATTTCTTTATATCATCTTATTCGTTTTGAGACATCTTGTTTCTGTGTTATAAAGAAACTAGTTATAAATTAACAGAGGGAAGGGGAAGCGAGAGAATATTTGTCTCCCTCATTTACATTAAGGAAGGTCATATAACTGTCTGTGCCAACTTTCCAATCTCCATGGCCTCCCAGTTGATAATTATTTATGTCCCTAAATAGCATAACATGTATTATTATATGACTCTGTCTCACAAGTAAAGGGGGTAAGTTTCTAAATATGGTGCTGCGTCGGTGGGAGTATTACAGGATAATTTGGTTTTAATAACTGAGTTGATAATGTGAATTGGCCACCGTAAAGAGATTTGAAAACTGACGTTTCGAGCGCTAGCCCTTCGTCGGAGCGAAGGGCTAGCCCTCGAAACGTCAGCTTTCGAATCTCTTTACGGTGGCCAATTCACATTATCAACTCAGTTGATAAAACCAAATTATTCTGTCTCTCAAGGACTGGGAACTACCAAATTCACGAATTGATTGGTTAGATTTTCCCATCTATCTCTGTATCTAGACCGTTAATGTGAAAAGTTCCAAACTAAAATGCAAAATCATTGACTATTTTACCTCTAACAATGTTTATTTATGGAAGTACTAATAAAAGAAGACGAGCAAACTTTGGCAGATTTGAATTCAGCTCATCGCCGTTCAGAAGCAACATGTCAGTTAGTACATCTTTATGGCAGAATCTTGACCTCGGTCGTGCGTACAGACCTCTGACTGTGTTCGGTCTGTACCCACGACCTTGGTCAAGATAATCCTATACAGACCGCCTGCTCGGTTAATAAGAGCTAAGTATAAAAAAATAAATCTATAAGACATACAGTCTTGAGCGAATAAGACTGAACTAATGCACAGTGCTGCATAATACAGGGCTCGAGACTAACTTTTTAGCTTGCTAGCCCAGTGGCTAGAGACAGGTTTTGTTCACTAGCCAAAACAAATTTTTCACTAGCCAGATACGCTAATATCCATCATCCCATCAAGTCAAGTAAATGCTTGCCAGTGTAGCTGGCAGTATGCTTTGAATGAACAACTGGCAGGTACAAAGTTTTCGCACCCTTGATTCTCACAGAACTTCTGTCAAAACTTCTGAACTGGCGCGCCGAAAAACATTCTTTTCTTTCAAAATACCGATTCACGATTTTCACGAATAAAATAATCTGTTCCTTCTTAACTCTATACATTGCAAACAGAGACATCGATGTCATAATTATAGGCGTGGCACAACAACGAAAACCCCAAGTTTTCGCTTCCGTTCAAAATTCTCACAGAACTTCGCAACTCGCCGTCAAAAAACATTCCTTTCTTTCAAAATGCTGATTCACAATTTCTCATGAACACAGTAATTCGTTCCATCTTAACTTTATTTACAAGTTGCAAACATACGCATCAATATTATATGTAGGCATCATTCAAATTTTCGAACAATTGCGAATTTTTTTAACTTATTGAAAGCGTATGTGACCTCCAGATGCTGCACGTATGAAACATGATCCCTAGAGCTCCGCATGATTTCACGCATGACTAATCATAAGTGGCAAGCAGTTCGTTTGTCGTTTTTTGCTTTTTACTAGAGGAAGAAACAACCGAAAAATCAATTATTCTTTCGCATTTTAGTTCTTGTGAAGTATATATAAAATAATTCATATTTGAACTTCGGTTGTAGATGAAAGTGAAGAGTGATCATCACAGTTAATTTTCCAAATTTAAGCAACTGGAAAGAAGAAGCCTGAAATAATCAGGGCTTCAACGGGATTCGAACCCGTGACCTCCCCAAATACAGGTGCGATGCTCTACCAACTGAGCTATGAAGCCAGGGGGCTTCGTAGCTCGTAAACTTGGCTAATAACTGAATTATATATGACATTTATTTTTCCTATTGTTTTAACTTCTGCACGCTGTGACTCAGTTTTGTTTTGTGAATTGGTTTCCTCTGGGCCTCCAGTGCTAACATATTTTTACTAGCCAAAATGGCTAGTGAAGAACAAAAACCACTAGCCAAAATGGATTTTTTTACTAGTCTGTGGCTAGTTGGCTACCGTTAGTCTCGAGCCCTGCATAAGACTAAAAATTCTAAAGTGTGGGTAGGTGGGTGGGGAGGTCATACTGTAACGGACAGCAACAAGAGCAACTGCCTGCCTTACAAATCATATGACCTTTACTAGTCTCAGGCCCCCAGGATGTGTGACAAAAACTCTTTCGAATGGCTGAGCAAACACTTCGCCTTTTCTCCTGTAGACTTAACACAACTTTTTTCTACTGTTATAGGTTTTATCGGACCATTGTTGTACCTACATCGGACAAAACCCAGAAAGTCAAAGTTTCTGTTGTCAGAGTGAAGCCAGAGAACACTTCACTAGCACAAATAGAACTGTTAGAGCAAGCATTCTTGTGTCCCAAAAACGAAAACGGACTCTCGTGTATTCACACAAACTACGGCCTTGCCGTGACGGTTAGCGTGGATCATGTCAAAGACCAGTTAACTTTCATCCCTATACCAGACGGACTGTATGACTCTTTTGAAGAGGCTGTGACAAGTTTTGCCACCTTGGACAAGCTTCACTGCAACTACAGTCCGCCTTCTAGAAATTCTCCAGCAGAGATTGTGGAGATGCAATCTGTTTTGGACACTTTGCAGAAGATGGACGATGTAATATCGACTACATTCAGCATTCCAAGATCTCCAGGCGGTGGAATTCGTGGTCTCGTGTGTGAGCTTGTTACGGTCTTGAGGAGACTTGAGTATTTGAGCTCGCTATGTGATACGCCGGATTTATATTCTGACTTAGTTCAGATGGCAGTTCAGAAGTTCCAAACCGATTATAATGCAAACTGTCAATCAACTGTCACTCGGTTGCCAAGCGACGGGTTACTTTGTCGAAACACTTGGACTGCACTCCAGGGAAGACTAGGGAATCTTCCAAAGGCTATTATAACACTGACGGAGTATAGGTAGACAGAAAAAGAGAATTTCGAAACTTTTCATAAGTCATTTTTGATTTTTGCAATCATAAAATCAATCAAGTGCATAAAAAACTTCAGATGTCAATATAATACTATAGGAAATATTACATAAGCATGTAGATATAATCTTAGAAGTGAGCACAACTAACGAGTTCATCCGACGTTTTCCGAAAATTTCCAAAGATTGCCGAGGAGTCTCCGAATTGCTTTCTCGTTAATAGTAACAATAATGATGGTAAGATAACCTGATATTAAAGAGAGGCACAATCGTCCAAACAGGAAGAAATTACTTGAACATTCAATTCATAAAGAAGGTAACTTGCTTTGTTGTGGCATGTGGCGTTACGTAATTCCTCTAGAACGATCTTTATTAGTTTTTGTTTTTTGGTAACCTTCGGACACTGTCTGACCAGGAGCCCATCACTAGGAGCCTGCAACGACCCCATAATCCTGTCACGGCGTTTTCACAGACCGACCTATTTTTAGTTTGAATTTATCTCGAATTCAAATCCCCACAGGAACCTCAGTGACCAATTGCAATCACATGCACGGACTAATGTTGACATGTCAACGTGATGTCGACATGTTCACGTGAGGCCGCATTGTTTTATCTTTAGCGAAGCGTGTTCATGTAGACTGGAACTGGGCTATTTCGCGGGAAAAATATCTAAAAATAGACTGGTCTGTAGAAATGCCGTTGCATTGACTTATTATGGGAGTTGAAGGCTCCTAGTAATGGGCTCCAGGTCTGACTGAGAAGTGCAGAATGGAAGCGTCAACCCATCCCCGATGTCAGACATTTAGACAAGTCCAGCCATGAAGTCGACCATAAACTGTTACAGTTACTACATGTCATAACATTTAATGTTTCCACGAGCGCGTGTTGGATGTGACATGGTAGATAGCCAACGAACCAAACTTGACAAAAAAACAAAACCCTCAGAAAATTATGCATTCGCTTATCGCATTTGTAGAGCGTGGTTTGATGGCTCATAAATTATGCCTTAAGCCAATGAAAACTCTTGAATTGCATTATCCAATGATCCATTTGATTATTCAACAATTATTCACCAAAGTAAAGAGGAACTGTGGTGGATACTTACCGACCGCGAAGCAGCGAAGTATATATCCACCGCATTCACCGACCCTGCAGTGAATAATTGTTTTATAATATACCACAAAAGCTGAATAACTTGCGGACCAAAGAGTAACTTTATTTGTGACAATATACCAACAAAAGCCGTTTTGTTTTTCTTCGGCTTCTAGGAGGTGAATAGTACTTGGTTAATCACCTCCGAGCTAGCCAATCAGCGTGCGCGAAAAGTACTATTCACTTTTGTGGTATCCACTAAAAACCTGATATTAAAATTTGTAGCTTCGTGCCACTATTTGATTACCTGTTGTTATCTCAGTTCTAAGTCATACTACTCAAAAGTGAAACAGTTTTAAAAATACTATATCATATTTTATTGAGATATATTTCACTTAAAATATAAAATATCGATTTCCTATTAACTAAATATAATATATTTGTGACTTATTGCATGACTCAGGAATTAAAATATATTGAGATACTTGTTAAATGTACTTATCGTTTTTTTATCTACGATAAAATAGACTAAAGAAGAAGTTGATTCAGTGGCATTTTGAACCAAAGATTGTCTTTCTATAAATAAAACAACGCAATATTGGGTATCCTATATTTAGTGTGACATTCAGTGCACATCTAGTCTGCAACTTCCATGCAGTCTTTGTCTTAAACAGAATACTATAGTTAGTCTCTAGCCAATAACCAAACTTCATTAGATCAATAAGAGTCTTTCTTAACTTGCAAGTCAGCAAATGTGTTATATATACATGTGTACAGACTAGCTTGTCATAAGGTTACGGCAAAACTCTTTAGCAATTACTAACAAATGAACCGACCATGGTCAGTAAGAAGAACCCACTCATCTTGGTGAATTGGCAAATAATCTAATGTATTTTAGTTTTAACAACGCAGTTTATTGTCTGAGCAATATGTGTTTGAGGAGTGGAGAGTTGTTTAGTCTTTCATGGCGAACCATGGATGCTGCAGAGTTTGCTTCAGAGTTGGACGATTGTTTGGAGTCGTGTTCAGCAGCGAGTAAATAAGGTTCTTTGCCTCTGTTTAAAATAAAAAAAAGATAAATATCAACATCTATACAACAAATAAAGACGAAAAGTCAATGAACATCAGTCGTGTAGGAACATGAAGGATCATTGCAGTATGCACAGAACCTAAGCAGCTGTGAAAATAAACCTGGAAAATTTTTGAAATTTTCGGTCAAGCCTCAGTGAAACATATTTCAACTTTTTTCTCGGTGTTTGGATATGTGCTCAAAAGACGGTCTCTCAAGTTTGATATATTACCAGGAAAATAACCTAAATGTTGGATCATTAAAGGGCATTTGACACCCTTCTGCGCATGTGCGGCAATTTGATTTCTCATCCGACGGAACATTTTTCAAAGTTGTTATTCGTGAGAAAAATCCTCCTCCATCGGCCTTGTGAGGCGTGTGAAAATAGTAATACCGATATTGAAGAACTATTTAGTCATTTGGGAAAGATTTAAAAGTCGTATTTTGTGTTTTGAGTTGAATGCCGTCGAGAAATACAATGTCCTCGACCGGAGAGGGTTTTCGAAGCGGTTAGAGACGAAAGCTACTTTCACCTCATAGCCGTTTTGTTTGAAAAAAAAACTGAAGAAAACGAAGGAAAGATGCAAGAACGGAAATCGGAAACTTTGTATATATAGCTGCAGATACACATACAATTTGGAAAAGTAAAGCGTATGCGCTTGTAATCAACGGACACGGCCTTCACACAACATAAACATGATAAATATTCTTTACAGACAAAAGGCCAAAAGCCGGCCGATTAAGAGATATTCGAAAGGCACGTGCAACTCTAAGCTGACCTGCGGCAAATTCGTGGCGCTCGTGATAGTATTACGGTTTCTATTGGTTAAAAAAATTGTTGTCAATCAAGACCGCACATGCGCTTTATCGTGACAATGGCCCTTTAAGCTGAAATAACCCGCTACAGAATCAATACGGAAGCCGAAAGAAAGTATTTGTACTTGGCAAAGAGATTAAGAGAGAGATTTCGAATAAGATACCTGGTGAAAGTTGGTGTGGTACTCTAGGTGCCATGCGCAGAGCGTGACGTGGATGTTTAAATGCTGGGACTACAGGTGACAGCATATCGACAAGAAGGATTCCCATTTGCCACACAGTGCCCTGACAGCCGTCATATTGCTTGAATTGAGTGAATTCAGGAGGCATGTACTGTGGTGTGCCTGAATGAAAACAAATCACACTATTACACATGTTGCCAGGTTTTATTTTGTGAAGTATGTATGAAATAATTCATATTTGTACTGCGGTTGTAGAATGTGAAGAGTGATCATCGCAGTAAATTTTCCAGTTTAAGCAACTGGAAAGAAGCCTGAAAAAAATGAGGGCGTCAACGGGATTGTATGGAAAGCCAGAACTGTCTTATGTGGTTGTTTATCATTATTTTATGTGGTTTCTTCAGGTTCAGCCATACTCGATTGCCGAAAAAGAAATAGAAGACGCTGAAAGTCACAAAATTGACGAGCTGTATGAATTTTCGAATGATCCAAGCGATGATTAAATCACGGTTTTGAAAGATCACTAACAGTCGAAAGATTTGAGGAGAATTCGAACGACATGTCCCGCTATATGAAAGTAATGTAACACGAGCGTGGGACCTAGAAAAAATCTGAGTCCCGATAGGAGATGAACCCATGACCTTCCGAACACCGTGCGGTAATGTAACACGAGCGTGGGACCTAGAAAAATGTGCCGGATTTCATACGTCGAGGGCCTGGGTACAAGTCGGTGTAATATGGGATTTACAACACAAGACCCATATATTCAGAAAGAGCACACCGAGCTTTACAAAATCTGTAAGTTTCGTGTTAATTGGGCCAATATTGAACAAGATACAGCCATTCAAAAACTTTAAAAGCTCAGTTGGTAGAGCATCGCACCGGTATCGCGGAGGTCACGGGTTCGAATCCCGTTGAAGCCCTGATTTTTTTTTTCAGGCTTCTTTCCAGTTACTTAAACTGGAAAATTTACTGCGATGACCACTCTTCACATTCAGGTTTTATTTTATTTGCAAATGTCGCGCACAAGACGCTCCAGCAATGTTCTCACCTCTGAATTTTGTGAAAGGTTCTTGTTGCACTTCAGAAGCCAGTCCAAAGTCAATCAACTTGGCTTCATCAGTGCACATGTCTACCAGGATATTCTCTGGTTTGATGTCTCGATGTAGGACACCAGTCTCCTCGCAGTTGATGTTGGCCTGCAGGATCTGGGCAAAATATCGCCGTGCTTCTTGTTCTGTCAGCGGTCGTCCTTGGCTGTCTCGGTCATGTATGACGTCAAACAGGTCTTTACAGACTTCCGGTCTTTCCATGACGTAAACATAATGCTCATCAGTGTCAATCACTTCATATATGTCGATCACGTGACGATGCCTTGCTTGGCGCTGAAGATAAGCCTCGGATGGAATTTCTCCACCGTTTATCTGCAGCAAAGGAGGGGAGAGACGGTTAATTGTTAATTAATTAATTAATTAATCAATTAATTAATTGTTTTTATCAGGAGCCATAATCAGTCCCTGATTATGGCTCCTGTTTTTATATCAATTTTTTGTAATCTTTTCCTGGCTTTCGCAAGCATCACAACATCTTCTCTACCCTTATTTTAAAATCGCTCGGAAACTACCGCAACCTTTCCATTGATAACCCAATTTTATATTAACTAACCTTTTAAATTCCTTGACTGAGCTTTTCTGTACAAATTTAAGCGCCACCTGAGAGGAAATGTAAGTTCGGTTAGTTTTGCTCTGTTCTACATACATATTAGAAAATAATGTTATTTTAGGACGTTCTCAGATGCTCTTAAAAAAGACAGTTCTCGAAGCTCGCAGTGTTTTGCTGGCATGACGGGCAAACGCTAGCGGGAGTCTGGAATAAAACAAAACCTTATATTTGTCAGTCTTGCGCGAGTGCCCATTGAAAGGAACACATCTTTTTCATAAAGAAATGCGAAAGAATAGTGAGTTCAACTTACAGGCAATTTGTCCGCTTTGCGTGTTGCAGCGACAACTTGACCGAATGAACCAGCTCCAAGGACTTTTCCTATGTCATAATCAGCAAGCTCAGCTGCAAGTCAACAACAAAGAAAAAAATCCAGTTTTAACAAGCCTTAAACTAAATCACGGCCATAACTGTCACATTAAAATCTGGCTTAGTTTCCGAAGTAATGGATGAATTGCCAATAAAAGAGTTAACTTACCTTGAGAAGCTAGTTTCTTGATATATTCTGGCACTTCAGAAAGTTTCTCTTGATCGTCTTCATAAATAGCGGAATCCCAAGATGATAAGCTGTCGGCTGACAGCGTAAATTTCATCTCGGCATTTACCCAGTCGGGTTTCTGGAGAAAGACGAAATGCACAGGACACATGGATTAGTACGGCTAAAATATAACGGGTATCGATGTTTATTTGTTTGAGATTGAGTCATTTAAAGTCAACAGTCCAATGCTCTAATTATGAAGGAAATTATTGACCAAACTATCTGGACATAACATGACGTAAATGTAACGATTTCAGTCAAGTTTGAGCCGTATTAGAAATCAGCTTACCTCGTAATCAAGAGACAAAAAGCTGTCGTAACTACTGATTTTCTTTAGGTAGTCTTTGTCAGACTCGCTCCAGATACATCTCAATTTGTTTCTGTGGAAAAGCAATAAAAGATGAGTTCATTTAGAGACTTGTTTAAAAAGTTGATGAAACACATTTTTTTCATTACCTCTGAAATTTAGAAGTGCTTTTTCCCCGTCTATGGCTAAAGCAACCCTTTGATGAAAAAGAAGAAAAGATAATTTCTTTTACAGTAGCAATAATTCAAAAATGAACAGAGAGTACATTAATTCTTAAAGTAAATTGTAAGGTAAAAAGATTGCATTTAAGTCTCTTTAATTTAAGAAGAGCAGAACTTTTTTGAAACAGAAAGGGACGAATCAAGAACACATTTTACCGCTATATCACCAAACGGAAATTAAAACGATTCTGAATCCATGAATAAATGTTTCCACAGCATTTTCAAAACTTATTCCAACTCACCTCATTTTCCGTCCGCCTTCTTTTCTTCGGCGAAGTTGTTTCTGTTTCCATTTTGCGCTTTCTTTTTAAGCGCTCGCTTTCCGGCAAACTCGGATAATTAATCCACACGCTTTTCATCACGTGATT
>JAHPZR010011473.1:15000-28740 GCA_019787425.1 Platygyra sinensis | reverse complement strand
TGATAAGAAACCTGTGAGTAATCAATATTGACTAACATACCATCAGTTGGTCACTGGCTGAAAGTTTCCAAACTCTGACAAAAGAGTCTTCAGATGCAGAGACAAGCTGCAAATTAAAGGCAAAAAAACTTGCTATGCTACATGCAAAAGAAACAAAATGAAAGCATGCACTCAGACTACAATTTCTTTTTAATAAGTTTTTTTTGCCAATTAAGTTTGGAGTTATTATTTTTCTTTCAGAAATTATTTTTGAAATATGCCTTTTTCACCAGGTTCAGATGTGTTTTGACAAGCTAGATGTAAACTGTTTCTTAATATCAACCTTTGCCCTTGAAATCTACAGTTACTTAGGCCCAATTTTCAAGGAAAAAATATCAAAAGAAATTTTTCTTACCAGCCCTGCCTCAAGAGAGATATCCATTGCACTAATCCAGCGTGCATGAGCACAGGCCTCAACACACATTGCACCAGATGAAGCACTGAACACTCTAATGTGGCCTGTGGCAAAGCCACCGATTATGAAGTCTTTGTAAAAGCACAGTGATGAACAGGGAAAACTAGCGGAAAGACCAATTAGAGGTGAGAACGTAACTTGTTAATTACACAGCATCAACCTTCTTAGTCCAAAGCAAATAAGACATCCAAAAACTAGTGAGAGAGATATTCTGAAGTCACCTTTTATGGAGCCTTTCATTTTTCTGAACTTCGTCATTTTACCTGGAGTAATTGTTAGTAATAGTTTATTGTTTCCTTGCCAAAAAGTTTGGGGAATGTACGGTCCTCATTTACATTTGAACCTACCAAATGCTTACCCCAATTTTCATTTACCTTGTTGTCAAAAAATAGGATTCTATGGTACTGTACATGCACTTGATCAAGTAAACAAACCTAAAGAATTTGTCTTGACAAGCATTCTTCTGAATAAAGAGGTATTACATAAATCACCAGTTGACAGAAGTAACTTTTAACTGATAAATGCAAAAAATCCAATGTCAAAAATAGGACTCAATCCAAAACCTGAATGCCAATCATTTTGAAGCTAAAAGCATGTGTCAAGAATATGACAGGTTTCCAGAAATTAAATACTCTTCAATGATGAGTTTCACTGTAAAGAAATAAAATCGATTTCTAATAAAACCCTCATTATTGAATTTTTAGAATTTTGCTGTTCTTTTAAACAGGGTTCGTACACTTATGACCTGTCAAAATTCCATGACTTTCCATGACTTTTTTCATGACTTTTTGAAATATTCCATGACCTAAGTTAAGCTATTTCCCTCCGGCAGTAGTGTCAAAAGAATCATTTATTCAGCTGAAATTACATTTGATTTTTGGACTTGCCAATTAATTTTTCAACTTTGGATCTTAATGCCTTTCATTCATAGAAAACATACTGATTTTCCATGACTTTCCATGACCTGCACCTAAATTTCAGGACTTTCCAGGCCTGGAAAATGAAATTGTAAAATTCCATGACTTTCCAGGTTTTCCATGACCTGTACGAACCCTGTTAAATGTATACTAAAGTTAAAAATACCTACCCTTTCCCATCTATTTTTATAACCTCAGTAAAATGTCCCCCTGATTGCCATAGTGTTATGTTCCCCTCTTCATCTGAAGACAACATTCGTCCACCTTGAGCCTCAAGCTCACAAATCGCTACCTTGTGAGAATTTAGAGTCTCCTGTAGCTTAACAGCTGTCCCACGTGGAGGAATATCAAACACCATAATACCTCCTTCGGATGTACCTAAAAATAATTACAGTATTTAACATTAACAAAGAGTACAGGTCACTCTGCATGAAAAGATTCTAGAGGACTATTTTCTTCTCCACTCTGGGAAGGAAAGTGCTCCATCAGAGTGAAACCTGAAACCCGAGATACAGTAAGCGCTTGCCTGATAAGCCACTTAGTTTGTATGCAGACTAAGAAAGTGTTAACTAAATTTGACTTAATATTCATTTCAGTTGTTGGTATCCTTACTATCTTGCAATTTAAAGAGAAGTCCACATAAAATTATTATAAATATAAAGTAAATATAATTGCAACAATCAAGTCCTAATACTGTCTACAGTTGGCTCCATATATAGTAGATTCCCTGATCAATGGCACCATTTTTAAAAGCTTTGACAGTGTTTTCTTCTGGAATCCAATATTTTAAATCTAAATTAATTTAATTTGCAATGTCTGCATGCATGTCTGGAGCATTAGATTTACTTTCAATGTTATTAGACTTTTTAATCATTCCTACTTGATTATCCAATGAGGACCCTCCATTTAAGCACCTGAAGTGGTTTAATTCATTCTCTATAAAACTGCTAAAATAAATCCCTTTGTTTATATGAAGAGCCCCCAAATGACTGATAATCATTAAAAAAATTCACATAAGAAATGTAAAATATAAAGTGTTCAGGGTTTTGAGTGCTCTCACTGTAACAGCTGGTAAGAATGATTGTGCATACCAACACAAATGTACTTGTTTCCAACTGCAGTAATTCCTCTTGCAAAATGTGAATAGACTGTGGGCATCACAAGAAAAAAATAATTAGTGCACCGCAGACAAAAACATAACCTGAGCATCTGGCTCCTGCCCATAGCGATGCAAGCAAAATTCTTGTGAATAATCAAGTTTTACTGGCTATAGGTCAGCGGCTCTTTTGATCTTCCAGATATGTGCAGACCATCAGAAATTTCCAGAGATACTACTTGTGTTTTGACTAATAACCTGACAAACCTCTGTAACAAATCACTAGTAAGATTTATAAGTATAATTTTAATGCTAACTTAGCTTGTAAACAAAGTTGTTTTGTTTGGTATCTGTATGGCTGGACAAGAAAAGATGTCTTGTCTAGATCTGCCTGGAGTTCTAATGAAAGAATTTCATTCTTTTTATTTAACTCAAAAAGACGCAATCCAGGAAAAAACTCTTGAACCTTTAATGCCTTTATTTGTAACAAGAATTATAGTAACTACATGAAGGCAATACACCATAACATATAATTTTCAATGTTTTTGACATCTGTCAACTAGAAAGCTTCTAAAGCCAGACACAGTTTCAGAGTGCATATTGTAGTACTTCTAGTCTATTTTTAAAGGCCCAGTATTGACCTGATTATGCTTTGAGCACCTCTTTTATTGTTTTGGTTTTCACAGGAGTGAGGTATCTATTGTTTATGGGTTTTATTCTGGTGGCAAACAGTAGCCTCAGAATTTTTGTACAATACTGGGTCTTAAATAGCTGCATGACTTGTATAAAATTGTGAAGAATGAACCAAACTGACCTCCCTCTTTTGAGTCACCAAGCGCTTGCCAAAATATCATTATAGATCCATCAGTTTCAAACATCTAAACAACAAAAATGCATATTACTGTATAAGCCAGAGTCAATGCTTATTTGAAAAACAAATATGCGAGCAAAAGTTTACAACTTAGAAGGAACAAAAGAGTGGGTGGGAAGCTACTCTTATCAACTGACCATGTCCCAGTTTATAAGAAGCTTTGTTGGCCCTAAAAATAATTGTGAGACACCCAGGATAGAAGCATAAAAGTCAATATGATCATGCATATTCTGACAGCTGTTATGGCTTGTGGCAGTCAACCATTGCTCGATCATATTTATTGCTCACTGGCAGTATTTTTTTAGCACAGTCTAGATGGATCAAAGCACAAGTGCATTCACTAAGTTTCTGGAAGACAATTTGCAACCATCCAGCACCAAAACACATGAATCTCAATCAAGCAAGAGTAGACTTGTCACTACCAATATTACCCAACAGCATTATCAGGTACACTTTTAGCCATCTGTATGTCAACAATAATGTTTTGGTTTACAATGGATTGCTGACTTTTTGAACCTCCAACAGGGAAATGAAAATTGGTTTCATTTGAAAAACCGGAGTTCAGGAAATACACTGTATGGGGCAAAATTACAGTGTTTGACTGAGGAAAGGGAACAAATTTTTGTTTAAGATATTGAGAGGTTCAAAAAATGGAAGGTTCAAGAAATCAGGAGTCCACTGTATAATTGGCTGTTCTGAAATTCAGCAGGGGACTGGGGCGAGTTTTAAATTTTAACTAATCGATAAACTGACACCACCACATGAAAGATCATGTTAACATTGGTCATTTGACCAAGTATGATGCTTTTAGCGTGAACAGTGGTCTTTGAGATATGGTTCAAAATCCATACAAACGTCTCTAATTTTGAGACAGCATCCCCCAAAACCATATAAACTCTTAAAATTTCTTATCAATTTTGTGACAATCGTAAAATCCCGTCATGCACCTACTATTTGAAAGAAGCTGACATGAAAATTGCTATGTTTTCCAAATTTAAACAGTATCACGAAAACAATAAAAAATTTTACGAGTTTGTATGATTTTGGGGGACGCTGTCTCAAAATTAGAGATGTCTGTATGGATTTTGAACCATATTTCAAGGTCCATAACTCGGTCTCTGCTCGCCCTAAAAGCATCATACATGTACTTGGTCAAAGGACCAATCTCAACATGACCTTTCTTGTGGGGGTGTCAGTTTATCCATTGGTTAAAATTTGAAACTCGCTCCAGTCCCCTGATGAATTTCGGAACGGCCAATTATGTAACAGCTGCAGTCAAAAACTGCCTAGCTAAGGGGAGTGTTATTACAACTCTTACAACATCACAAGGAAGTATTTAAAATCAAAACAGATCCAAATAAAACTCTTTACATGTACCTGTGCACCCTTGACAGATGTGATGACCAAAACAGTTCTCTCTGGAAGCTCACACCATTTTGCCTGATAAATGTTATGAGTGCAACGGTTAAACAGTTAATTAGAAAATGATTATCTTTACAATACAATAGCCAGGATTTTTTTTCAATTTTAGCTTCATACTGTCTTCAAAGCCAAAAATGTCCATACCCATCCAATGTGGAGTCACTGGATCTTTCAAGGGGTGGGGAGATCACAAGCCAAAATTTGTAGGGAAAGTATAACAATGAACTGTCCATAGCAGTTGGTAGGAAATTCAAACCAAAGACCTTTCCTTGGGGTGGGAATGTGTAGTTCCAGAAAACCTCCATACCTCCCCCATGGAAAGAATTTTTTTCATTTGAATTAAGCTTCTTTAATATTTTGGTCTCACGGAAGCCCAGGTTTTGCTAAAAGCAGGCCCGCGGTCCACGGCCCGCCACGGCCCAGCGGCCCGGCGGCCCGAAGGCCCGAAGACCCAGCGGCCCGCGATGGCCCAGCGGCCTGGAGGCCCGGTGGCCCAGTCCTGATTTTTAACAGTTTTTTTGTCCAGCGGTAAATCCACGTGCATGCACAGATCTGCATCGGGTTTCAGCGTGCAAAATGAACGACGGTGAGTTCAGTTCAGAGCCATTTTGATAATCATTTCAGTCCTTTTCGATCCTTTCTGTCGTTGCTTGTTGCTAAGTGGAAAACGTCGTCATTGTCTGTTTATTCGTCTTTGTACAGAACCTGATAGGGAGGATGTGCAGTCTCAAACGATGTAAATTATTTTCAAACCGCAGTTTGAGATTGAAAATGTCATAAGCTAAATAATGAGAGATTCAAACTCACCGTCGTCCATTTTGCATGCTGAATCTCGATGCAGATCTGTGCATGCGCTTGGATTTACCGCTGGACAAAAAAAACTGTTGAAAATCAGGACTGGGCCACAGGGCCTCCAGGCCGCCAGGCCATGGCGGGCCGTGGGCCGCCAGGCGGTGGCGAGCCGTGGGCCGCGGGCCGCTGGACCACGGGCCTGCTTTTAGCAAAACCCCAGAAGCCCCACCCCCTGGAAATTCCAATCCCTTCAGGTAGGGAGGGGGAAATATTATGATGTTTTTTATCTGGACCTGCATAATGGATGTTTCCTTCATATTTACCTGAACATTGTGCTATAAAAAAGTGGCTAAAAAAGTGAATACTAAGTACCATAATCTGTAGAGCTGAATGAAATAAAAAAAAATCTGATGGCCTGTGTTTTGGACCCAACACTCATTTTACTGCTTTTGTGTACATATAAACACAGCTGTACATAAACTGGAAGCATTTCAAGGAGATGCAAATAATCTAGCCTGTTTAAATACTACATTTTCTCTATTTGGAATCATTTAATAAGAGTGCCCTCCTCAAGCAAGCCATCATTTAGAAATTCAATTATGAAACCCCAACCCTTGACCTGAAAATTAAACAGTCAAAATAATAATAAAAAAAACAACTGCCGTAACCCAAAAAGGTAGAGCAAGAAATAGGCGGTAGGATCTATTCCATGTTCTCAAGCAAAAGCAAATTGCTTCAAATTGAAGCTGGGTTAATTTAATCATGATGGCTGATACGACTCAACGAGCTCACAATTTCAGAAAATACGACTAAAATTTTAAGATTAACTTGTTAGCTCTACAGGCAACCTTAAAACCCCAGCTTGAGGTGATTAAGAGCCATTTTATTTTACCTGTAACACGGCAGAACTGCTATGAGCTCCTTCTCCTTTACAAGAGACCTGTTTCTGGTTCACCACAGCCCCCTTTGTAACGTTGGTGATACAAACAAACGCTTTGTGCACGACGCCATACGTGACCGATTGCTTCTCTTTTGACGATAAAATTGTGAGATTATTACACAGCGAGGAAGCACTGGCTTTTAAGCTCACCGAAGTATCTTTCACAAACATTTTTACTGGCGAATAGCCGTTTGAACGAATGGTTTAAACACAAATCGCCGATAAAGTTTGTCGAGGGTGGATTACTCCTGAGAGCAGGTGCAAAAAGAGTCCAGGCGCTGCTCAGGATAAATTCGTTTCCAGGCCTGTCGAGCAAAGAGAGATGTTTCAGGATCTGTTCAAAGTTCCGGGGTGGGGTGAACGAATTGCTTGCGTTAATACCACGTCGCCAGTGGCAGCTATTGGGTGAGTCTCTTCCCTTCGATTCGAAAGTTTTCAGTGAGCTGTCGTCTGAGAAGGGGAAAGAGGGAGAAAGGGGGGGGGGGCTTAGTGAGCGGGCCCGGGGGGTAGTCCCATATATGGCCTATATATATAGGTACGTCCCACGGATCAAGGTATGGGTTTTGGGGTTCACGGTCGTTAAATAGGGTATCTTTTTTCGACTCTTTTGTTACTGTGTTCCTGGTGTGGTCCTTAGATCCATCTAATACTAGAGTGTGAAAACGTCCGCCTAAACGAATGTTTTTGCGAGCGAGCAGCAACATAATCAGCATTTAAGAGGCTGTCTCTGTAAAACCCGACCACTTATTTTGCTTCAAAAATTCGATTTTCTTCATAAGCTGGGATTTCGAAGCCCTCACCTAGACAATCACTAAAATGAGTTTCATTTGATGAAAAATCCTAACTGAATTTTTCTAGGATTGATTGAAGTTCGGTCCGCTAGACACAAGTTGCGTGCCTGCCGAAACTGGAAAAATAGCACATGTTGCCGGCGCTCTTAAAAAAATAATATTAGGTCAAAAGTCTCAATTCTTTTTGTCAACTATAGATATATCATAGCACTTTGTTTAGCCATGTTGCAATCATAATTTAATGTTGTTCCTTCAACGGTTGAAAGAAGATTTTCTACCCATCCGAAAAAAAATAGCTCTACTTTGAAGGCGCGTTTTAAAAATGTGGCACCTGTCTGAAACTGCTGAACTACATGTATAGAAAGTATAAATGACCCTTAATTCAAAACAAAAATAAAATTTGTCTGCCCACCAGGTTTTAAAAACTAACCACCGCTTAAAGTTGAGGAAATTTTGAAAATATCCAGTGAGTAACTAACATACTAGCCTTCGTAAAGTGGTCCGATAAATTCACGTAAATCTCTTACCTGGCTTCAAGATTAAAGTTTTGGTCCTTTGTAGCGAGCTTTAAAACCTGGGTAACATTAAAACTGCCAGCTTTTCCATCCAGCCGTAGGTTTGTGTACAAGGTACATTATACTTTCCTCATCTGTGTCGAGCGTGACGGTAACATATTTCGATGTTCTTTGTATTACTGACCACTGTTTCCCTCGAAGCCAGTTTAATCATGTAGAGTCCACTTGAAAGGTTTGTAGAAGCACTCTTTTGGGCAACTCTTGGCACTTGTACATGTATGAACAGTAAACGGTGATCCGGGGTTCCACTGAGGAAGGTTTGAGGAATGCCACGGCCATTTTGTGTTTACGACAGGTGTTTTAGTTCCCAACCTCCCCGTGAGTGTCACACCATTGATGTAATCGACAAGTTTGGAATGGATGCGAAATGTTCGTTCGTTCGCAAAGTCTTTGATTGCTACATATAATGAAGCAATGGACAATCTATCAGTGCAAACTAAGATCGGAAATGTTAGTCTGTTTTAAAGTCTACTTGGGATGAGGCTACAGAAGATGAAAAAGTAAACCGTTACCAGAGCCTATTATGGCTCTTGCCGTTACCCAATGAAAAAACTCCAACAGCTGCACGTACCTTATGAAAGCATATCCACTTGGCAAATGAAGAAAGCAAGAACTCATGCTCGAGAATGTGGACCTGGTTTATCGGTGGAAAAGTCTTCATCTTATCGTGTTCGACTAGATACAACTTTGGTAGACCACTTTATTGATTTTATAAATCGTCCATACTTCTACCAAGACGTTGCTTTTGGACCCGAAAATTGAAGCTGAACAATGGCCAAGAAGTACTCATGCCAAATGTAATTCGAACAGTTACTCGCTCAACTATAATTGGTCTCCCGTCTTGCTGCTTCGCGACGCAAAGAACAGGGCTTACTTGTCTTTGGAAACAGAAGAAGATGTAGAATGCCTTGTAAAAGATACAGAGCGACAGCCATTACTTGACGAAATAGCGGATGAAGTAGGGGCTAGGACTGAAGCATCCATTACTTTTGACGTGTACGACCTTTGTGAATATTATCACCAGGACAAATTATCGGCTTTTAATGTTCAAATGCTTACAAACATTCTCTCGCATCTTGAAGTACCATTCAAGTCAAAGATAAGAAGAGTATTTTAATCAGCAAACTCAGGGAAGTTATCGGAGCGTGCAAATGCGATGCCACACTTTACGACTAGACAGTTACTTATTTCGTCTGTATTAAAATATTACTAGTTAATTCTAAACATTAAGGTCAAGGAAACAAGGAGTAAAATTGGCAAATCGGTCTGAATAGGAATGTTTCCTATAATCGAAAGCGTGGAAAGAGAGCTAACCTTCTAAGGAATAGATGTAACAATAGCAATATTTAACATATAGCGTCCGTCGCTTGAGATGCAATAAGTGATTCTTTTCATAATAATCGACCTCGGTCTTGTTCAAAATGGTCTCGTAAAAGGTTGAAGTTCTTTTTTGACATAAAACAAACAAAAAAAATTGTTGTTGTTACTGCTACTGCTGCTTTTCTTTCGTTCTTTCTTTTCTTTCTTTTTTTTTCCCGTTCAGCTGCACCGTTCTCTTCAAATGTTTTTGGTAATCTTCTAGTCTCCAAGCGTCAAAATCCCAAGGAGACTGGGAACGAATAAGCCTGTTGTAAACACAAGATGTCCGATGGCTGAGATGTTAATCAGTCCTTTCTTGGATCATTTTTCTTTAACTCATTCCTCATATGCGCTGCAGGAAATACATGTAGTCCTACTCATGCATCAGAAAATAAGGAATGTACATCATCAAACGGTTTTAATCAACATCCTCATCGGCAATGAAACAATCACGTTACGATGTTGCGATGTGACAGTCTCGCTCGATTTCGATACAGAGGCGACGAGTAACCTAAATACCCAGAATATAAACCTTCAGCTGGAGGAATAAACCACAGAATCCATATCACCTGGGACTCAAGGATCACTGCAGAGGCCACAATGATCATCTTGAAGCCAGGTAAGAGATTATAGTAAGAGAATTTATCGGAGCACTTTACGAAGGCTGGTATGTTACTCACTGGAATATTTTCAAAATTTCGTCAACTTTAAGCGGTGGTTAGTTTCTAAAACCTAGCGGGCAGACAAATTTTATTTTTGTTTTGAATTAAGGATCATTTATACTTTCTATTCATGTGGTTCAGCAGTTTCAAACAGGTGCCACATTTTTAAAACGCGCCTTCAAAGTAGAGCTATTTTCGTGTTTGGTTCAAAACTCGATTGGATGGGTAGAAAATCTTCTTTCAACCGTTGAAGGAACAACATTAAATTGTGATTGCAACATGGCTAAACAAAGTGCTATGATATATCTATAGTTGACAAGAAGAATTGGGACTTTTGACCTAATATTATTTTTTTAAGAGCGCCGGCAACATGTGCTATTTTTCCAGTTTCGGCAGGCACGCAACTTGTGTCTAGCGGACCGAACTTCAATCAATCCTAGAAAAATTCAGTTAGGATTTTTCATCAAATAAAACTCATTTTAGTGATTGTCTAGGTGAGGGCTTCGAAATCCCAGCTTATGAAGAAAATCGAATTTTGGAAGCAAAATCAGTGGTCGGGTTTTACAGAGACAGCCTCTTAATCTTTGACTTTCGTTTTTTTTTTTATCCCATCTTTATTCCACATACCCAGCCCCTGTAGGAGCCACCTCCTCTGCCTGTAGTATGACTTGGTCTCTGGTCACCAGTTGCTGCATCTACCTCCAGGACTCTTTTGTTTGCAACTTCAAACCAGTAGGACTTCTGGAATGGGAAGTACCAGGGCCGTGGAATGCCATATTGACCTACGAACAATGAACACAACAAAATACGTGTTTAATAGCAAGTACAAAGGGAAAATATAGGAACTGTTGAGACATGGTGCCCACAACAGCGAGTTCTAATTAAACATTGTTTGCTGAAATAACAGTACATGCGTGTAACAGTAAGTATGCCAAAAAAGGTGCAGCACTCTTCATAAATTCAGAAAGGGTGACTTGCAAGGCTTGTGGACATTCTGGACACTGTTTCAGCTGCAGCTTAAAAAACTCAGCCATGGCATTTTGATGTTATTTTGGCCACAAACAAAATTACCTTTAAATAGAAGGAAACCTGAAAATAACAGTTCACTAAGATAGAAAAACACCAAAGAGATAATAATAAGCCATAAAGGAACAAGGATGGTTAAGGATGGAGAAGATTGACACGGATTACACACGTCGAACTTGAAAAATTTAGGCGAAACTTTCTAAGATGTGCAAACTCTGATGTAATTACATTAAGTGAAAGTACTTCCAATAGCGGCATTAACAACAACTATCTTAAATACTACAACCCAAAACCAGCGAAAAGCGGAAATTTGGGGTAACTACCGGAAGAAGACTTTTAACTTGTGTCACGAGGTGATTATCACTTTAGAAACACTGCTGTTAAACCTTGTTGGCTGTCAGTAAACCCACAGAAACTCGTACGTACCTGGCATGACAGCTTCGATGTACCATGTAAGGATGCCGTAAATGACAGCGTCAATCATCATCATAATCATAGCATAACCCAGACTAAACCCATCACCCGCCACAGGACTGGAAAACAGGTTTGACCACTGGGCACCAACACCCTGCTCTTCATAACGGGCCAAATAACTGCAGGAGAGACCAAACGAGGTCGTCGACAGCAAACTCTAAAAGAACCAAGCATAAAACTTTATTTGCTTTCTGTTTTGTAAACGTGTTTTACACGACTTTCCTCTAAGTAGTAATAGTACATTTACATGATTCAGGCTCCCCCGATACTAGAGAGGCTGTCACTTGAATGTCAAAACGTAATTGGCTTTAGGTTACAACGCTACACGATAATTGGCTTAAAAAACTTGCGCTACTTTTTTATCCAATCACCAGTAAACCCCTAAACCAGTAAGCCATTTCCGAGATGCCATTTGCCTCTGTGTGAAAACGAGTTTTCGCGGGAAACCATTCACATGAAAACGTGTACCCCTAACCAGTTCATTTTGCCATAAAATTCACTCATTTTTATCCGAAAGTTTTGCACAAGGACTCGTTTTGAAACAGAGGCAACTCGCGCACGTGCGTTTTCCTGCACTCCGCGTCGGCTACATGATTTTATCATGAGTTTTGATTGGTTCATTGGTTTCCCTGTCCCCTATATGATTGGCTAGAGTAATTACTTTCATTGGTTTTTGTTTTACGAACTAAAACTTTAGACATTGCACTTTTTGTTAACGTTTTATTTTTTTAACTCACCGCAGCTGCTTTCTGTCCAGTTGTCATAAACTCTTCATACCACCGAACCACTACATAAGGAAGATAGGTGACAAAGAAGAAGATACCGCCACAAGCCGCAGCAACGTTTGCTCGGGCAAAAAACACAGAGATCAAGAAACACAGCATGATTGTAGCGATCATAAACACAAGCAGGAAAAGAAAAACGACGAATGGGTTGCTGTGCCACAAAATCTTTCCACCTTTCAGGACAGCAACAAGCAACGAGATTGTGATGACCATTAGGGCAGAGCTGTTGATAAACCATGCAACCCAATGTACTGCATTGCCAAGGCCCATGACCTAGAAATGGAAGAAAATCACAAATCACATCTTCATCGTGGTGAATCGATGAACCTCAATATTTCTGAAGTTCAAACCAAACTCCAAACGCAATGGAAACTCCAACATTGTTCCATTGTTCACCAACTTGATTTTGCAATTTCCCCCCTCAAGACAGCAAGGATTGTAACAACGCAATATTTAACACTTAATGACTGGTTCCGAGGGGAACAGTGAATTTTGTTTCCCCGAGAATCTCAATGTGAGATTCGAGGAAAACATTCAAACTAAATTCACTGCTCCCCGAGGGACCAGTTGTTATATAGCAAAACAAAACAAAAGCAAATTTTGAAAAACGCGCTGAGATTCCTACGACAACATCAGGCCACCTCTGATCACGTGCAACAGCGGTCAACATTTCGCGGGTAACAGTGAACTGTTTCTCGTTTGACATTATAGTACTTAGTCATATGTTGGCACTGCTTGTACCTTATTACATCGACTGTTAAATCACGTGATCCTTGCAATCTGATTGGCTCTCAGCAGTGCGATTTATTCACGAATTGTGCTATTTTTTTGTTCTACATAGCATTTTTTCTCAAGCCACTGAAAAGAAAGCCAATCAAATTACAGGAAAGCCAGTGCGATCTTTTTTACGAATTTTGCACTAAATCGCATAATAGATCAATAAAAAATATTTGTTCTGACTAAAATCCGATATTTAGGTGATTAAATTGTGAGATTTCAAAATAGATGCAATAAAATGGCGTGCAATTTTCAAATCAAATCAAACACGCGCCGCTAGCTCGTTCGATTTTGAAATCACGCGTATAATTTAACACCAAACTGCACTCCATTCAGTTCATTTAGATCCAAAATAGTGCTAGCGGTGTCCTTTAAAAGTGTTCAAGATAGTCTATCACTGATGCCTGTCCCTAACCTTCATAACTTCTTTAAGCCTCAGTTCCTTCTCGTAAACGACGCCTCTGATAATCATTGCCACACTGAATATCCACGCTAAGGTCATAAACAACGGCATAGTACCACCAATATAGCGTACAAACCTAAAAACAATTACAGTAAAATAATACGCATACATTGCATATTGGAAACAAAACAAAAAAAATACAATACCAGAACTACAGGCCACGACTACCGCTTCACTATTTGACGTTTTTGCTTTGATGGCAGGCTGCAAAGTTCTAGCGCATTCAATTACTTTTAAGTTCAGATATTTGATTTCAGTGGACAGAGGCCTCTTCACGTAGCTACAGTGGCCTTGCTTTCACGTTTTCAAGAAATTTGAGGAGGCAGCAGCATGACC
>JAHPZR010011473.1:0-12500 GCA_019787425.1 Platygyra sinensis | reverse complement strand
AGAGGAAACCTCGGATCTTGAAACCTCTGCGCCCGCTTGACATTTTACTGTACCGTAGTTTACCGCAGTTTTCAGCCTAAAAAAATTCTTTTCTTGCTCTCTTCTAACTAAAATCGACCTGGGACGATAAATTCTTTTCATCTCATCTGAAAGAATAATAGGAGAAGGCTGCCTTCCATGAGCCACTTCTGCTGAGCGGGCACTATCGTCTGATAGTCGCCCTCGGGCATATTGACAGATAGTGCCCGCGCGAGATCGTACCACGTGATCAGTTTTTGACCAATGACGACAAAGGAAAATTTAGTGGTGAACTATAATCTATGATAGATAGTGAAGAGCATAGCAGTGTAGACTAGTAGACTTATACTAAGACAATTACATTATGAGCTCGAGATTTCTATGCGTGATAGAGATCTCGAGCTCACACACGAAGGAGGCATATAAAGGAACATCAAGTGACCACTAAAAAACTATTTACTTACTTGCAATTGTTGGTACTTCCGAAGTGTTCATGGCGCGTTTCACAAGGGACTCCTCATCTTTGTAACCCTCAAAATACTCGTGCTCCGTACATGCATAAATTCGGAGAATCGTTTGAAACAGAAAGTCAAGGTTACTTAGCACGGCGCTGGTGTTGAATGAAGGAGGAAGAATCGAGATATTTTTGCGGGAAGAATTGAATGATAACTCCGGCACTTGATTGGGCCACCTTTCGTTTGCATCATCGAAGAAGAGGTCGGCTTGATCACACACTCCCTAAAATAGACGAAACACAACAAAAAAGTATGACGTGCTAAACGGTAACAACACGTCGTTCAGGGCATTTTTAACAATAAAAGTTCACCGAGAGCTAACTTCCGTCTAAAATTGAGCTTAAAACAAAGCAAAATAGGCCTGTCACGCAATATTTCCCCTAGATTGCGTGACATGCCCAAAGAGTATCTACATATATGTAGGAGGCTATAAGAAAATGAACCGCACACGACTGCTTCTTAATAAGCTTTCTCAAGTTCTGCTAAACTTCCACAAGCTGAAGATGCTTTTCAAAGAGCTTTCTATGCTGAAAGAGGTAGACCTTTGCATATTTTAACTCTTCGGTCTCAGTGTCGTCCATGTCGGTTTCACGCACGCCCACCCGTGCTGTTGAAACCATTCCACCAACAACGTTTTGTTTCTTAGCGAACGGAGCTCACAATACCATGTCCACATAACACGCTATCTAGTCCCAACTATTAAAAGCAAGTTTGAAGTCTTTGAAAACATTAATCAATGTAAAAAAAAGACATCAACATTGTGATACCTCAGGTAATGGTCTCTTGAGGTACGTATCAACATATTCTGTGATTCTCTTGTGGTTTGCTTCTGAGTTATTCACCCACCAGTACGCAAAGTCCTTTAATCGCGTGATACCAGACAGCTCATTCTTGATCTACAGAGACGAAAAGCAACAAAAAGCTCTGATTACAACAAAAACTTGTCTTCAGAGGAATCGTGGCCAAGTGGGCGCCCAATTTGAAATCCAGAGACCGCGAGTTCAAGCCCCACTCTGACCACTTAACTGGAGTTGTCTTCTCAGTAGACCCTAGTCAAACTCCTCGGTCATGCTTATAAAATATTGTGCCATAATTGTTTTCTTTCAAATTAAGTCACATTCCTGTGAACTAGCTAAGCGCAATGACAGCACCAAACAACAAGATTTCAAAATCTAATTATTAGTGATTGAACAACATTTAGAGCATTAACACTTTGGTAAGAAACAAAAAAAATCTTCCTGAAACTAAGAGCTTGACGATTTTGCTTCTTAGGCCACGTTCCAAAACTAATCCGTCCCGAAAACGGAGACTTTTTTCATTTCCGCTTTTAGATTAGTTTCTGCCGCTGTCAAGCGTCTGGTCTAGTAACTCGCGGGCTCCTCTCCTGAACAGCGGCTGGTGACTGAGCCTATTCTATATTAAGTGGTATCTTTTATGGGCTAAATGAAGCTTGAAGAACGCCGACATAGTCTCCTTTGCAGTTTAATTCGAATTTTCCGACGAGCATTCCCATACATATGGGATTTCCCTTGGGAAAGTTACATTCATTCCAGTTTATGCTTTTCAAGCCTAGGTAAGTTCAGTCATGTTTTGTTCCAAAATTGAGAAGTCATCCGAACGCATCAAGCTATAAAAACTAAAAACATGCGTAGCGTGACTCGCCTGGCTGACAATATAGCGTGTGACATTGTTATCAGGAGTGTACAGGATCTTGCCCTTCAGGAACAACGAAGCGAGTTCAACAAATCCCGAATCCCTCTTGCCTTTACCAGCATTTCCAGTCACACCTCCGGCAGCCCGCACAATCTTGCCGATGAAACAGTTACATACTGCATTCTCTGCAAACAAACCAACAAGAATGTTTAGGAATTTTTCAGACTACAGTCAAACCTCCATTAACAACGGCCTTAATGGCCACCTTAGCCTGCAGTGCCATCTTGGATGCTTGACCGGTAGAGGATTGATGCAGAGGGGAGGTGGGGTGGGGCAAAAATAACATTCCTTTCCCTCCCCCTCCCCCTCCCCCTGGCCCATTTTTTTCAACTTAACGCTTACTCCCTCGGGAAATATTTCCTCGCCCCAATCCTCCACAGTTAATAAATCCAAGATGGCGGCCTAATACGAAAATGTACACTCGCTTGTCCAAAATACGCCTACGCTGCAGACTACGTACATTTTTTCCCGCCCGGGGAACAGTCCACACATTCACTGTTATTCTTTTAACCTCTCTTCAATGGCCTCCTCTCCACAAGGGAAACGGCCGCTGAAGCACATAGCCCCCCTCAACTGCGAAAATAACCTCTTGAGATTCAGAAAACGGCCAAGAAACCAACGACTGGGGAACGGTGCATACAAACCCCATTCTTATTGTCCCCTTAAGGTCACGAAGCTTAGTCCAATTTGTGCGTCTTTGGTCTGTTTACGTACACTGCATGTATAGGTTACAATAAGAATTTTAAAAGCAAAATGTTGCAATCCCCGGAAAAAAGGTGTCACCATATTGCATTCCTCCTCCAGTGGCCAATATCTTCTTGTCCGATCCCCAAGGTAGCCATTGTCGAAAATTTCGACTGTAAACACATCATAATGGCCTCTGAAAACAAAACCTTACCGGCTTTGTAGAAACAGTAGCGTGCACCAGCAACTGAACTGTCAAAACAACATCTCATCTGGACACACTTGTCTTCTGAAATCCCCGGCCAGCCACAATCAACCCTGTTGCGTGGATCGATAATTGAACAGGTGTCTGTGAAGAAACAAGACAGTAATCAACATGAATTCAAATTCTCACTTAATAAGTGTAAATGAACTATGTCACGTTTGAAAAGACTTATTCAAGACTTAAAATTTCAAGTTTCTTGTTTTTAATCCGTGTTAATCTTCTTCATCCTTTACCATCCTTGTTCCTTTATGGTTTATTGTTTTTCCTTTGGCTTTTTTCTATCTTAGTAAACTACTATTTTCAGGTTACCTTCAGTTTTTTCAGAAATAGAAAAACATGTACCGTGTTTCTAACGAGTTTTAGTAGAATTCTACTAGTATACTAATGCAAATGCTGCAATCTGATTGGCTGAGCTACTCGTATACTATCAGCCATTAGTATAAATCTACTAGCGTTCAATCACAAATGCCGTTCTCTGATTGGCTGCGCTACTCACTACCTCTTCTGTGATAAATAGTGAGTAGCGTAACAGTGTGCTCTTGTTAACAAAATGACGGCTGTTTCTTGGCGTTTTTGAAGTGCTGAGAAGAGGATTTAGATTAAGTTTTGAACGACTGGTAGATTTATACTAAAACAATTAGATTATTCACTCTCAATTTCTATCGCCCTCGTCAACTATCACAAGATAGAAATCTCGAGCTCATAATCTAATTGTTAAATAGAAACACCAGTGGAAGTTTGGGAGAACGAAAAAATGCTGTGGGAACATGAGCCACAGGCGAATGTTTCCACAGCTTTTTCGAGTTCTCCCAAACTTTCACGAGTGTTTCTATAACTCTATCAGAAACATGAAGTACCTGTTTTCCATTTCTTTTAGAAAACACCGCAACGAGAAAAAAGAAAACAACTTGTTAACTTTGATTGTCAAAATGTAAATTCTCTTTGCTTGCGCCATCATTACGTCAACACTCGTGCTAGTTCTGTGTCTCCATCGAGTTACAGAAACACGATTTTTAAACAAATAAGTGCACATATTTACTTAGGACTGCTTTCTAAAAAGGAATATTTTACATGGCCAAAATAACTCTCTGAGTTTCAGTGATGTACTTGCGCATGTATACACAAACCTTGTCTACCAGTGACATTGTACTTGGAATATTCAACAGCGAGCCTGGGGCAGTTCTGTTTCTTCTTGTCACCCTTTTCTTCCTCACTATCACCCCCAGCCAAGTTCATATTCTGCGTCAAATTCAAATAGTAGTCCAGGGAGTGGGAGCCAGCTGACTTATAAAATGTACCATTTGGATAGCGCGAGTACCCACACAGACAGCCAGCACACCAGCAGAGGCTGCAGGTAATTTAGATGTACCACCATTTCCATTGTTTTCATCATCATCATTATTGTCCCCACTCGATTTTCTCCCACAGAGTGCTGCTTGGAAACCACCGGCTTGGAGATCTTGCATGACACTAAGATAGTCCTCTGTGACTTGCTGGAAAGCTTGCAAGGCTTGCACCTGAAATATTAGCAAGCAACATTCAATTATTATTACTCAGTAAGCTAATGACCCTTCGTTTTGTAAATACACATTATGTTGATTTCACTTTATACATTACAAAATCTTTCAACTATTCTGCACTCTGTGCATATTCATTTAAAAAATACATTTGTGGCTTTCTTCTCTAACATAGTCTTATTTTCAGAACCCACTTGACCTCGCTATGAATCCCAAGACTTGGTACATCATATATACACTTGTTGGTGTGCAAGAAAAATTTGCAAATTTAAGAAAGCTGCAGTCAAGTGTCATTTGACGGCATCTCTCAGGCCCTATTCAGGGTTTTCTGGATATAGGATGAGTATAATTAAATTTTAGCGGATAGAGGATGTTTGGAGGGAAAATTAATGGCATATGGGATATTTAGGTCAGTAAAAAAAAGATATCACATAGGAAAATTATTGTAATTAATTTTTGCGATATTGGAATTAATTATTAACTATTTGGACATGGCATATTTAGGTCAAAAATTAATTGGATGTAGAATACTCATGCAGTGTCCTTCCCCCCTCCCAAAAAAAACCTAAATGGGGAGCCACAAGTCTGTTTCAAATGATCACTGACCTCTTCAAGCTCAAAACCTTACTGAAGTTAATTTTCTGTCATGTAAGGTCCATGTTTTAGTATATAGGTTGTATGAAGCTATGCTACCTGAAAGACCATTAATTTTATGTCTGATTAATAAATGAGACCCTACACATCTCGTTTTCTGTACTTGCAATAAGCTAAACATTATTTTGTTTTCATCTCGCTACAGAGTAGCCTGCTCCAGGCTCTCGGAAGTTGGGAGGGAAAAAAAGGGAGAGCGTCTTCGCTCGTCCCCAACTACCGAGAGCCTGGAACAGGCTAACTACAGAGTGATTAGACAACAACTTGTTATTTGTTAAATAACAAACAAGAACTTACATCTTCATTAAGGTTTCTGACATCGTCTTGAAGGGATCTTAGCAGCTTTGACAAGTTCCTTTGGTGACCCTGATAAGAGACACAGCGACAACCATGATTTACACTGTACCTGTTACTGACAATACATTGCTCCCAATTGCAAATTTGCTGAGTACAAATATCTGCATGGAGAACATTGTTCGATTCTTCAACATCTCTAGACCAGATTTTCCCCAAAGGAACACACTTAGGGCGCGTTCGTTTGGGATCAATCCGGAATAAGAATAATTGGAATAATGCGAGTAAGCGTTTGTTTGGGAGCTATTCTCATTCCGGAATACCTGGATTTGCATTCCGGCTATTCTGCTCCCAGGAGCAGAATAGCCGAAATATATTCCGGAATATCCCAAACGAACGTGCCCTTAAAGACACTCCTGGAGTTCACAATTAGTCTGAATTGTAAAATGTAAAATGCAAATTCCTTTAATTTATTTATTACTGTATATGATGGATAAGAGACTGAATTCAATTGAATCTATAAAATTAACTGTTATCTGTTCCAAACAATGACTTAACCATTTGGTGCAAGATTTATACACAGAGAGATGTTCTGGAAGACATTGCCTGGATATTCATCTCATGTGATAAGTACAATGGAACTCCGCCCAAACAAAAGCTCAGTTAGTCATTTTCGTATTTAAAGAGCTCCTCCAATATGGCCACCCTGTTAATTAGACGGCCAAATTTTAGGTTGGTTGGTGACTGAATTACCAGGCCAATTAAGCACATGGAACACAAACACTTACAGTTTTTAAAAAATCTTATGTAATGATCTTAAAAAAGCTGAGGGGGGAGAGAAGGGCTCTGTGTTACCTGATAGTCGGTGATGTTTGGCCACTTAATCTGAGTTTGAAGTTCCTTTCCAAGTTCACCAAGTACAGTGTTATTTAGCTTACACAAAGCTGTCTTCACCTCAGTCTGCATTGTTCAATTAAAAGCACAAAGGATCATTAGTTCCTTACATGTCCTTACAAGACATCACTAACTTGGGTGATTTTGCACTGATAGTGATGCTGGATGTGGTAGACATGCATGTTGTATAATTGAGGTTGCTGTACAACTGCAAAAATACTGTGTAACTTCATATCAATTGACTTACTGCAAACATCAAAATGCTATTATATAAATAGGAATCTTTGGGTTGCATGTACATACCACATTTCCAGGACCATTGAGGATTTCTTCAAGATTGACAGGTGATCGAGAATCACAGATGATAAACTTCACTTCACTGCCACTAATGGTTCCTTGTGACTATAATTCAATAAGAAAATGTTGTTAACAAAAAATATTATATTATTTCAGGAAATAACTTACAACAGGGCTCGAAATTAAAAAAATCGTTAGGTCGCCTTTTGGCGACTAACTGAAGAAATATAGTCGCCAGATGCAAATTTTAAGTCGCCAGTTTGTACAATCAAAATAATGTTCGGGCTCCGCTTGTTGACAGTGGTTGATATTGTCTGGTATGGCTTGGGACACATACATACAATAAGTATTTTTTCGACTTATCCATTTCTTTTTAATAATGTAACACTTTTCATTTCGCGCGGCGGCGCCCAACTTGCATGTTTCGCCGAAAACTGAGATTTACCTGTATTTTAGCATAAAAATGCTGGCTTCGTTTTCGCGGTAGAAATAAATGACTTCTCAGTTTTCGCATACAATTTCTACAGTTTTCATAAATATATCGTTGTTGAGTTAAGCTTTGTACAGAGAAACTAAAAAATGCTCGCAGAAACTTGCTAAACTTACGAAATAAACACAGCGTTTTCGTTCCCAACGCGGCTATTTTTATCCTGGAAAGAAATTTGATCGGGGCAGATTTCGATCACGTGCTAGGCAACCACTTCTGAGCCATGAGCGCACGTCACGCAATCAACAAAACAACGCTATAAATATGTAATTTTCGCCAAGCTTCATCTAAACACTTGATTACCTTTGATTCTAAAGCTTACCTTTTCTTCTCAAAATTGCTATCGTTCAGCGGTCTTTTTGCAAAATTCTGCGGCTCCTGCTGCTCCTGTGTGGTTCCAGGGAGAGAAACTCTAATGGCGTCGCAGAAAATATTGCGAACAGGAGTCCGTAAAGTTTAGAGGGAACGTGGCTTTTTTATGCGATTTGGCCCATTCTTTTACGACGAACGCAAAGCAGGACGATGTTTATTTTAACTTTAATGCTTTATTGTACTTCTAAATCATGCAAAAGGTCGCCAAACTGGCGACTAAACAAAAATTTCAGTCGCCAAGGAGAAAAAGTTAGTCGCATTGGCGACCATATTGGTCGCAATTTCGAGCCCTGTTACAATTATAATCTATTAATAATTAATTAATAATTTTGTCATGAACAACTTCATAAAGTAGCAAACTGTATTATGAAGAGGTATGGAATGCCTACATCAAGACAATTATAACAAAATTATGAATCACTTGCTCACGTAAAGCTTGGTGCCAAATTTTAAGATGATATGTAATCATGTGCACCTGATAGATTTGTCACAGTACAGCAGAATCACAGTAAATTGCAAGTGTTGACTATAACTCAGGGTTCAGAAAAAATTGAATTCCAGCTTGTCCTTGGTTCTCAAATTTTGTTTGCCTTGGACAGGTCTTAGTTTGCTATTTAATGGCTTAGATGGCAAATAACTTGGAATGCATGATCCATTGCTCATCGGCAAATGGGAATGAAAAGCTGCTAGGCCAGAAGAAAAATCTACACAAATGTACTTGTCCCGGCTGGCACTTTTTTCAGCCCAGGTAACTCAATACTAACATGGCCTGTGACGTATTCATTCTAAACAATCTACAAATCATAAATATTACATTAATCCTTTAACCCCCAAGAGTGACTTATCGATTTTACTCTGTCCAACGCCAGATGATTTCACCCTGAGGCTTAAAGGCTAAGAAACTATTCCCTTTAGCTCCGCAAAGAGTGACTTATAGATTTTACTCTGATGTGAAGTATATTATGAAATAATTCATATATTTGAACTGCAGTTGTCGGATCAAGAGAAGAATGATCATCGCAGTAAATTTTCCAATTTAAGCAATTGGAAAGAAGAAGCCTGAAAAAATCAAGGCTTCAACGGGATTCAAACCAGTGACCTTCGCGATACCGGTGCGATGCTCTTACCAACTGAGCTACATGTATGAAGCCACACATTGGGAGCGAGGTCAATTTAGCGAGTTCATATCTCCTGTGAGGAGTGAAATGATGTGAAACTTGTATATATAAAATAATTCATATATTTGAACTGTGGTTGTCATCGGATCAAGTGAAGAATGATCATCGCAGTAAATTTTCCAATTTAATTTTCCACACAATGTGTGCCTTCATAGCTCAGTTGGTAGAGCATCACACCGCTATCACGGAGGTCACGGGCTCGAATCCCCTTGAAGCCTTGATTTTTTCAGGCTTCTTCTTTCCAATTGCTTAAATTGGAAAATTTACTGTGATGATCATTCTTCACAAGATTTTACTCTGTCTAATGCCAGATGATTTTACTGGTCAAAGGGAGACCTCTTGGAGCTTAAAGAGTTAAAACATTACCTGGATTGTGCTTGCTATTCTCATCAGAAGCAAACTCCAGAACAAATTCACTTGTTGATTGTTGCTTGATGATGGTAGTGGTAGATTTCCAATTTCCAGTGGATTTCTTGGAAACCAGGTCAAGGATTCTTGTGATAGACTCCGATATGGCTCAACTAATCCTGCAATCTGCCAAAGAGAATCAACTAGAGCTAAATGGCTACATGTATGTTCAACCATGTTACGTGTACACTCAGTGTGACACGTGCAGACTGGAGACTGGAGTCTGCAGACTACATTAATTCACAGATCTCAGCAAATACTGTACTCTGGTTAGCCTGAATATCACTCACTGACAGGTACAGCTGTAAGCATGTTTAAGGTTACACACTGTAGTTCTCCATTCTAACAAACGCAGACTCCTTTGCTGAACAGCAGTTGGTAATCGAGCCAGTTCTGTTATAAGAGGGGCTTCTGAAAATTTTTTGAGATAGCTACCAGTCTGCAGTGACTAAAAAACATCCCAAAACTACGACTATTGCAGGATTATTTAGATTTAGTTAATGTAGTGAAAAGCTGTCAGCTGTTTTTTTTGCGAATTTGTCTCTGAAATTCCCACAAAATTGACTTTTTTTGTGACCTATCAGAAGCCCTGTTTAAGTGATATTTTTTAGGAGTCATGTAAAGAGCAAGCCACACCCACAATAGTCTCCTTTAGAGGTTCAATTCAAATTTTCTGATGAGCATCCTGGACCTTTCCACAGGGGAGGTGCCAGCCCCCCTCCCAGGGCGCGACGAAAGTGCTGTCCGATAGCCCGGGGCCCGGGGCTAGTGGAACGACTTGTCGGGCTAGCATTTTCATATTGTAGCTTGCCGGATGGGCAAGCACTGTTGGTTCCTCTTTTCTGATGATAAATTGAGCTTTTATACCAAAAAGTGTGTAGCAGAAAGCAACGTCTTGTGGTCAGGCGTAAAAACTGGTCGTTCTGTCACATTGTTTAATTTGAGGTTGAAGTTAAACGAAAATCACATTCAGGAATCTAAATACTACGAAGAATTAGTTTATATCTATGCTTGGTATCATTACTTGTATTTTGCATAATTAAATAAATCTGATTATTCTTTATAAACAATTTAATTTTGGGCTAGCTCCTCAGGCCTTCGGGCTAGTAACCTCAAGTAACAGCTTGCCCGAAGGACAACCTCATCTTTTCATTTTCGTCTCACCCTGCCCTCCCCCCTCCCCCCTGGGAATTTTGCATCAGGAGATCCATGCATAGTTAAGCAAGGCATTTGATTGAAGATATTTTGTCAGGTTTACCAAGTTCACTGCCTATTAGCAAAAATCCTGAAAATCTTATTGGCTGCACAGACACCTACCGCAGACCCACATTACTGCATACAGACAAGGTCCTCATAGCAAGCATGTGGAGAGAACCTTCATAGTAGCATACACTCCGGTATTATGTACCTACCTTTTGTACATTCACTGTGCTGTTAAAAAGCAGAGCTACAACCCTAGGACTAAGCTTTGTGGTCTTGTACAGAAATTCCTGAAATTGAGCAGGATCCTTCAACAACTTATCCAAAGGGACAGCTGCAAAATAAGAAAAAAAAAATTAGTCATTGTGTGATATGTGTCTGAACAAGACTCTACTCCAGTATAAACTGGGGATATCAACTTCTTCCCCTGGAGCAGAAGCTATATATACTCATTGCAGGTTACTTGTTGCACTGGGTCTGGTTACCCCTTGGCTACAATCTGCCAACACCCAATTTTTACTCCATAAGAAGAGATATACAGTAACTTTGAATACATAAATGTGCAGTGTGCACTATTTTTTTCTTGCCCAAAAGCAGAACCTGGAGCCAACACTGTCTTATAAGAATCACCAAGAGATCAAAGTGGACTACTTATAGCAGTCTCACCCTTATTTTTGGGCTATGCCTCTGAAATAAATCCATGGACATTTCATTCTGAGACCTACCGTCATGTTGGCTTAATCAGCAGAGAAAAATGATCAGCATTGTGGCCTGATGCACGTATACTATACTGGTGTGAAGAGTGATAATTAATGATGATGATGATGATGATAATAATGACAATGATGGGATAATGAGGGTGATATCGCAAATTGTACCTTACTAGCTTAGCAACTGCAGTCTAGCACACTAATGTGAGGTGATTAAATACATCTTGTGGCATGAGTTGAGCTTCTTTACCAATCTGATGTGAAGTTCTCATTATGTTTATCTCTGTTAATTATTCTTACTAGTTCTAGTATATACAGTACTTTAATCAAGATTTGACTATACTTCTCAGGATGAAACCATTTATAATTTTAGTAAATTAGTTATTAACTTAACACATTCTCTGAAAATGTACCTGATAAATTATATCCATTCCACTGTACTGGCCTTGAAGAATTATTCATCAAATCATTCCAAAGTCTTGAATCTGTGGTGAAGCTTCTGTAATCTTCATTGATTCTTAAAAGCCTATTCTGGAGGCTGTCATTTCTTAAAATTGGAAGGCCATCTTCAAATAGTCTACCTAAACTGAAGATTAAATCAAAAATCAAAGTTAAAACTTTAACCAACCAACCGCTTGATACATGTACTGTACACGATCGTTTAATCCAGATGATTTAATTAATAACTGGCTATATTGAGATGGATAGATATTAAATAGAAAACAGATAGATAGAAAACTTTACTTTACCACAGCAACTTTGTTAAAAAATTACAAAACATTGCATTTTTGGTCTTTCCAAATGCCGTGAACTAATAAAAAATTACAGCTAAGCTTTTGAAAATATGTACTATATACAAGTTTAACATTAATTTAATTATTGAATTTGAATATGTTAAGCATCTATAAATGAATGTTACAAGTTAAATGCTATACTAAAAGTCGATAGAGAGATTGAGAGATTCTCATTTATGAATGGATGGATGGATGAATGGATGGAACCCTTCATTTATTAAATATGGCATTTTATCCAGTTAAAATATACACCATTAAAATATAGATAGGACCCTATGCGTGCTCTGATTGGTCAAAAACCCACGTTTTATCAGAGTACAAGACATAGCAAAACCGTGTTTTATTGTTTTTTTGTGTGTAAAATCTATATTTAAGCCTAAGCCCTGTATTACACTGTTTAAAAAAAACTGGTCATTTGAGAACACTCAAGATATGTAGAAAGCACTAGCCTGCGGCTCTTGTTTTCTACATTGCCCTTGTGTTCTCAAATGACCATCGTGACA
>JAHPZR010011472.1:57500-82839 GCA_019787425.1 Platygyra sinensis | reverse complement strand
TAACATCCTGTGTTGCGAGAGTGAACCCTGCTGCACTGGGTGATTTCTTTTTACTTGAGGTACTGTTCATCCCAGTGTTGGGTGTTGATGAATTTGTGTTTGTTGACTTGCGTTTCCGTCTTGGCCTCGGGGCCCGTGGAGTTTCTGCTGCAAGGAAACCAAACCGTATGAATCGTTCATCGGTGGAAAAGCTACCCTGTATACATTACACGATTCTTCAAACTTAAGTCAAGGATCAGAAGGTGAATCTTAATTATCTAGACTGGATTGAACCAAACAAAATGGCATTTCATGGGTTCTAGCAGGGGATGGACTCCACTTTACTGTTTTTTTAGGACTTAACAGCAGACATGAGATTTACAAATAAGAACATCCCATAGAATATTGAAAACCAGAAAAAATGTTTACACAAAACCAGGTAAAATTACTTTCTGCAAGAATTTTTTCTGAGATATACAAGAATGAATGAAAAAATATTAAATTTTATTTCATATTCTAAAGTGAACTGAGTAATACCACTTGAAAATCTATCACAAAAAAAGGTATTTTTTGGTATGTAGCACTTTTCTATTGGCATAAAAAAATATTAAACCGCCATACTGTATTTCAGTGCCATCCCTTGTAGCAAAATTACATGTAAGAGACCATGACAATTTGGTTTTAATAGGATTATACAAATAGGTAATTGTTTCTGAAAGCAGTGTGGTAAAACATTGTGTGAAAAACATCAACACACTAAAGTAGAAATAATTGACTACATGTGGCATATAGAGCCACGGCAAAATATCTGTCTCATAGTCCAGTGATCCGTCACTCATCTCTGGTGGAAGGCCACTAAGCAACGACAGACACACACAAACAGAAACACTGTCTGGTTACAATGGGTTTGAATGGGTCTACAATACTCTCATGCCTTTAAAGCTCTAAAAACAGTATTTGACCACAAGATCTGCTGTAAATCTGTCCAGCAAAATTGATGTAAAGTGTTTGAACAGCAACTGATTGTAACAAACACAGGGCTCTTTAAAATAAACACAGAACGGGCATAAAGGGCTCTTTTTATGGACCAAACTGGTCATCCTGTGATCAAACACTGTTACAGTTTGCACTGAGGCTAACCTTTTTTGGACGCAGGCTGCCCAGTCAAGGTTCTCTCAAGAAGTTTAGGAAAAGGGGATCCTTTAGGTGTAAAACAGTACATATGAGATATTGCGGACCTGATTTTCTTGTTCTTAAATTGTTAAGGATGCAGCCATCTTAGATTTAATGGTTCTTGACAGTGTTGGAAAATGACGACAACAACAAGGAGCCAGAAAATGTCTTTCCATCCAAGATGGCTGTAAATAAAACAATTTAAGGCCAAGAAAAGTCACCAGTACAAGCTAGATACATGTCATCAGGAGTTTCATTAACATTTCCAGCTATTTGGATTGATATTCTCAAATATAAGAAAAATGTTCCTTTAGATGGTCAACCCACATGGGCAAAATTGATTTCACAACCAGACAATTCACCAGGTGCCTGAACATTAATGAAACTCTTGATGATACCATGCATGCTGCCATAAACTGATTTTTCTCAATTTCAATGCACAAAGGGCCTGAGAAAACAGTCCTTTGTGTTACATACATTACAATACTCCATTCTTTACAGGATAGGCTATTAAGGGGCAATTCCACACTGAACATTCCTTTCTAGTAAATAACATTTTTCAAGTGATTTGTCTAAATTTAGCCAATGAGATTTACGGTCTACAAAGATTTCTGCTGTGTTTACTGACAGTAACACTCTGTATGGAAGTTCTCAAACTCAAATCTCAAACATTCCTTTCAGGAGTAACAAAGAAAATAATTTTCTCATGCCAGTGTAACAGAGGCACAATTAATAACAAGAAGTCCACGTCCAAAAAATGCAATCAATTTAAGACCTAAAAGGTAAGTTGAATCTTGAACCAGATCAGTTCACTACCTGATCTGATCTGTTTACCTTTTAATTCTTGAAGTAGTGATTAAATTTTATCTTCTCCCTACCATTTGCTAGCAATTTGAAGTTGGACATTGGAATTAAGACCCTGATCAACTCAGAAAAAGTCTTGACCAAAATGCACATTCACCCAAAAAACATTTAAACTAACATATTCAACACAGTTGGGAGAATTTGATCTTGATCAAGGGATAAAAAGTCCTTACCTGGAGTAGTTGGTGTATTGGGTTGCCACATCATATCACCATGATTATACTCTGTAACAAGATTCATGCACAAAATCAAAATAAATTTGTGAGGCTAGATCAGCTGTATGTACATGTAGATGTATATATGACTGTATGAATTACATGTAGTGAAAGGCACAGTGGCCTAAAGGTTAGTGCAGGCGACTCCTGATTCGACTTGTCTGGTTGTAGACACTGGCTTGGGTCACTCTGACGTGTTCTTGGTTTGGTGGTCCCATATTCAACATCACAGTTTGTGAATAGCCAACTGGCCAGACGCACCAATTTAACTGAGGTTCTGTCCAATATTAACAACATTATGAGGTCCTACCTTGAGGAGCACACATCCTCTGCCATCTTTGGAAAAGGGTTGACTTTAAACAATCTGACAAAATGAATATAATAAACTTTGTTGGTATTTTGAAAAAACTGAAGGGGATAATGTGTTAGTCATGATAAAGCATTCACATTCACACTAATATTTGATTATCAATAAACACAAATGGACAGAATCTGCTAGCTCAACTGTAAAAATCCACCACAAAATCCTGGCCTATCAGACACAATTTTCTTTGCACAAAGTCAACACTTAAGAACTTCAAGTACTAACTGAATGTGCGATGTCTACATGTATCCACAACACTTTTTTAGTTGTTTTTTTTCTTGTTTAGGTTAAGTAGCTCTTCTAGAACATCCTTGCTAACTGTGAGCTATCAAGTACCATTGTCTGAATTTGTTTATAAAGTCATAGTTGTATATTAAAAAAAGTTGCTTTGTAAAGGTCTGAATCCAATTTATCTCCTCACTCTGACTACAAGTTATCTGATCACAACTAAACAAATATTTTCTCCTCTCAAACCATGACAGTCATCCACATAGAAGAGATTGTACAGCAATGGATGCATGTCAGAGCATCACCTACTATTCACAATAATTTTTTTTGAAAGGCAGCTTAAAACTGTACCTCTGGGATTCATGTTGTATGTCTTGTGACGTGACATGAGCTCTTGCATGGGCTCTAAAATAACACAAAGCTGCAAGAAATAGAAAATCTTTTAAAACATAGTAGACGTCAGATAAGGCTGTCCAGTAACACCTAAGAGAGACAATGTACATTGCGGCAAAAAAGTAACATTGCTACACCATAAAAATGCTTGTCAACTCAAATAATGAGACTGTAAATTGAGCTAAACCCTCTCTCCTTTACTTGGTCTTCTCAGAAAAACACTTGCAAATTCTAGAATTTGCTTTTGATTTCCCCCAAAAATAGCCAAGTTGTTGGGTTTTTTTTTCATTAACCCATTGACTCCTGGAACTTTTTGCCAAAAATGCATTTTTTGGAGTTTTTGGTGGTTTTGAGGCTGGATCTCCGCCAAATTAGCTTTAATCTGGTTGAAAATGCATTCGTAACACGACAGCTAGCCCTTCTTGCCACTAAATCACGTTTTACGAACTTTTGGCTCAGGCATGCGCAGAAATCAAAATTTTCGAATTTTTTTTCCCTTCCCTTCCCTTTTTCTTTTTGCTGCAGGGATTGACCTTTTACTGGGCTTGCTTTCGGTTAAAAAACTTCTAGGAAAGAGTCATTGAGGCGGCCAATTTTTACAATGGAGAAGCTAGGTGTAGTGGTGGGAAATTTTGCTCTGAGTTTTTCACTCATCTTTTTTAGCATTTTTGTGCATATCTCAGGCTCCATTAGGCCGATCACTCTCATCTAGGCATCATTGGAAAGATCTTTTCCTCCTGCAGAAGGTCAAAAATGATGACCTCAGAAGTGGAAGAAAGGCCAAGGTTCGTCACGGGTGGTTATGGGCGGCACAGGAGTCAATGGATGCATCTTCTGGTGATGGGCCTGGGTTCTAGTTTTCGAACTTCCGGTATCCAGTTTTCCTCGTCTGATTTTATGCCTGGTTACTAAGCTTTGGAGAAAAAGCTATGGAAAAACTGCATTGAACGAAGAAATACCTGTCCACGAATGGCAGCAAAAGGTCAAACATGACACGAAGGAGTTAAATTCTTGGTAAAACGTTACTGTGTATTTCATATGTTTGAAAAGCCAAACTTTATTATTTTTAGAAATTTCTGTATAATCTGGTGTCTTTCTGCATAATCGTCACTTTCTTCTGCATAATATTGCCTAAATTTTCTGCATAATTTTCCATTTTTTTCCACACCCTATCAGATGGCCTGGTTATGCATAACCAGAAGTTAATCATTAATTTTGGTTGCCACTTTTAGGTGACAGACATTATCACAAAATTTTACAAGAAGTACAAGCTGCTGAACATTGCTGAGCCAAAAGTAGTTTCCTTGTTTCCAATTTTTGCAATGTTTCTAAGTTTTCAGCCGAATTCAAGATTATTTAAAGCCCTATCATTGTTTGAAGTTAATGTTTTTATAAAGTAAAATCCTATTCATCTCAGGAGTAGCAATCGCACCAAGACTACTAAACAGCCATTTTCTCTGACTTTGCCTGCTCGAGGAGAACACTGAATGTACAGTAACCAATTTAAAGAGTATTAAATATTATTTTCTTCTTACCCTTAAATAATTGAGCGTGACATTTGTCATCCCATGTCTTGTGATGTTCTTAGATACCTGATCCAGAAAGTTTGGATCCTGCGCCCGAACAATCACATTGCGTGGGATCATTTCTGTGTAATGTCGGATGGCAAAGTGCCAGTTACGTATCCTCATAAGATCATCCAATGTGAATTCTAGTAAGAGGCGGCCCTCAGTACAGACCTGAGCACAATAAACATATAATGCAAATGCATGTTAAAAACCTTCATGCAGAATAACGATCATAATCTTATATGTATTAACAAAATTGTCATCCTTGATTGGTTCTCTGCATGCCTATATTTTTTATGTACACAATCACATGGGTGTCCAATAGACCTTATCACAGGTTTTGATGCTATCTTGACAGGTGGTAGGTAGGTAGGTACTTCATTAAAATACATTGCAGCATAAGCTGAATTGCGTATTTACATACAAGTAATAATTTATATTAATAATAATAAGTAATAGTTGTAATAGCTAAGACTAAAAACGTTTAATAAGAATCCTAAAAGCTATTTAAACAATTCTTCCTGAGGCCATAAAAAAGTGTTCTTAAATCTTTTTGTCTTGCAGTGCAACAAAGTGAAAGTGCACGCGTGCCTTAGATTATAGCTGCTCTTATGAACAGGCGGCAACAACTTTCTTAACTTATGGTTCAGGTCGCTCATTATGCATTTAAACGTGCACATGCAAATGTTATCATGGTGATGCTCCGCAACCATTGGTAAACTCATAAGCGCTAAAGCTTACTGATATTCTATACCAGGCCATATAATTTGCATTGCTCTTTTCTGAACGTGTTCTAATAGCAAAGATATCAGTGACGTCACCTATTTTTATTAATATGCCAACCAGAGAACTATTGGCTGGTGAAACAAAGAGTTCTTTTGTTTAAAGTTTTCAGCATTTAAATAACAAAAACAATGTTTGTAAACAAATATCTTCGCTATTCTTGGGAAAGGTAGGCTGGTAGCGTGCAATGGAAAACTGGTGCAGCATAATCATCAAAGGAGCGCAAGCATGTAATGTAAAAAAAGGCATAAATTTTTTTGTGGAACACGAGCTGTTTTTAGTTGAACAAGAAAGTAGAGCCTCTAAGCTGCTTTCTTAGTAACTTCAGTGGTCAGAAATTACAGTGTTTGTATGGGAATCCGATGGCAAATGACTTTTCACAATATCCCATTTTACACAATTTGTGAGTCGCAATGTTAAAATACTAGGTGGAAGATTGTATTCACCAAGCCTGAAGGATGTAGCTTGGTAGTCCTTAGTTCAAATCCTCGGTCACGCTTTGTAAATAGCTGCTTCCTGCCAGGTGGGATTTTTAACAATGTTAACGTTTATTTGAGATATTTGTTTCCTTTGTTTCAGCAGCCTGCCTGTGAACTAGCTAAGCGTAGTGCTTGCATAGCTAAATGCATGTCCACTATAAATAAAATTTATGTTGCCGAGGATGCGATCACAATCTTTTGAACCTTAGATTCAATTAACTTCCACTTCCAAAAGTTGAAGAAAATTGTCACACATAAAAGTCCAAATTGTTCGTTCGAACCACGTTTTCCGTCCTTTTGCCTAAGTAGCCAGGCCACGAGCTTATGGCCAGGCCTCTCGCTAGTTTCCAGTTCCTGCAGTTCGCGGAAACTCCAGGACAATTTACATTTCTTCTACATTTTACTAGAAGACACCCAGTAAACTTTTCTAATTTTAAATACATTTGTCATAAAAAAGTACAGACAAATGTATGGAAAATTTTAATGTTGTGATCCACAAAAGTCAATAAACCTGCCATCAGGATTCCCATACAAACACTGTAATTTCTGACCCCTTTGCAAACCCGTCAAGATGGCATCGAAACCGTGATGGGGTCTATTACAGGTACATGTACCCAATTACATTTTGTGTCATACACCCATTATGGGAATAAAACAAAAGAAATCACATCTAGGTTGAACTCTTATTTGACTCTGCTAAGCCTCAGAGCTACGTTTTGAGTATCAGCATACTGAGTAACTGACACCTACACAATTTACAGTGACGTCAGTTAGGTGCACTTCAATGACTTCTTTCTTAATCTTTTTCCTACTGGTTGTAGAACTCATGAAAAATACTAGGTACTGACTTTTTTTGCTAAAAAGAAGTTCCTCAAGACTACCTCTAAATCTTACTAGAAATTTGCCCCTAATGATAATCAGCAATTGGACCTTATGTTGAACATTTCAGAAAACAATAATGTGCTCATAATTTCAAATTGACCTTGTGCACCCAACTATTTTTTGAATAATTATTATTGTACTCCACTTGACACCAAAAGTACCTTACATGCAGCTGCACAAAATACAGTAAAAACCCGCATAAAATTATAAGAACCTAGTGATTTAAGAACCTACAGGCTGAAATTGGGCATTTTAATACCCAAATATATAAGAACCTATTTATTTATTTTTGTTTAATACAGTATGTAGATGAAGAAACTTCAAAATTGAAAATCTTTTAAATACAGAGTATAGAATGACAGTAGTTCTCTGAATGGTATCACTATGACAACTCCTACAAATAAGAACCTACTAAGAACCTAATCAGCCTGACTTCGGAAAAACTACCCCAAAATATAAGAACCCATACAGCCTGAACCCAAAAATTCTAGGTTCTTATACGCGGGTTTTTACTGTAGTTAGGATTTGAGGGTATGGTACAGACCTTTGTAAAGACTGGTGATTTATGATGTGTAACCATAGTGGTATTTTCACAGTCAAGCGTGATCGTACTCGTGTTATTGTGGAAGGACTCTTTCGGCTGTACCACATGATAGTACAGTTCTTTAACTCCACCCTCAAATATGCTGCGAAAGTACCTTGGAATCAGGTTTCGTCCTATCGCTGAAAGAGTAGACAGAAACATGTGTCAAGACGTAATCACCAAATTGGGAAACCAAGGTGTCTAGAGAATGTTAATTGGTCGACACCAAATCAACTTGTGTCACACCCCAAAAAAGCTTATTATAAAGAATCTTACAATAAGTTGTCAAATAAAAGGTCAAAGTCTGTAAATGAGCCAAGAGGCCCATATGCATCAGGCTGGAACTTATCCCCAATTCTGTAGCATGATGTGACTAGGACTATTTCTACCTCCTCCCCCCCCCCCCCCCCCACCTTGCCTGGATGGGATGCTAGTCCATCACAGGGTTACCCACCAGCATCAAGTTTGCTCATAACCATTTACAGACCTGAGAAGAGAAAGGTACTGTGAGAGTAGAGAAGTCTTGCCCAAGAACACAACACAATTTCCCCCGCCAGGGCTCGAACCTGGACCACTTGATCCGGAGACGAGCACACAAACCATAGGGCCAACGTGCCTCCCAAATCAAATTAAAGATTATCAATAAGGATTGAATAAGAATTTTCTGACACTGTATTTCATTTAAACTAAAAACTATATATATTTTTTCTTACAATTAGTTGTCAAATTTGTAACAAATTAGATGCATTTTGGTAACTGATTTTCTTGGCATTATAATTAACATACATTTTGAATTTAGAGGGGCTTTCCAAAAGATATCTAGATTATGTTTTGTTTCAAGGCAATTTCATCAATGGCAGAATTTGTCACAGAAACCTCTGGAAGGAAATTAAACTATTAAATACAGTCAACATAACCATTCCACTACTAATGATTGATTAATAACTAACTTAAATGTATGGGTATTAATCAGAACAGAATGTTAAGCACTGCTATCAGACATACAATATCTTTTTGGCCCATCTTCCAAGCAAAAGCTCAACGTCAGGGTAGCGTCATCATCAAAAAATTCTGCTGCAAAAGCATCCCACCAAACATTATCGGCATCCTGAAGAGAAAGAAAAAAAAAACGGCTCAAGCATTCTTACCCGACGTAAACAAGAGGAAGCTACCAAACTAATGAGTAAAAATTTTCGTGCTTGACTCCAGACTATTCTTGCAATAAAGAGATTAATACTGAAAGTAGGATTGAATCCAAAACCCAGCAAATATTGAGTGGGTTAATATTGCCTCTCTGTCTAACTGTTCAGAGTTTTACAGTTTCAAAGTAATTGCACATTAAACTACAAAGTAACACAGCCAACGTTCAAGTTAGCAAGTTATAGAGAGTTGAGTCACCAAAGGTAAAACAACAGAACATGTAACAAGAAATCAAAGAGAAATCAATTTTGGCCAGAGCTGCATGGGCATTAGATCTGGGTTATCACAGGTTTGAAATATTGGGTATCAATTGCACGTAAAGCAATACATGCCATACTTTTGCTCAAAATGTCAAAAAAATCTATAACCAGTACTCAAAGTGTTTTTATACCAGTATTCTGAAGCAGATCACAAAATGAAAGGATGAAGGAGTGTGGGCAAAAACGGTTGCCCCTGGAATTTCAGAGAAACTGTACATGTGGACCATGATTTCCATAATTTATACACACATATGCAACAAAGATCTATTAATGGTATATCAACTTGACTTTTCCAAGAGAAATGCCAGTGAAATTTTTAAGTCCATGTACTCTTTTGTTCTGGAGTGGATAAAGTTTTGGTTTTGCATAACGTACCAGTCAAATCAAAGCTTCAACCCCCCCCCCCCCCCCCTCCGCCGGAGCATACCCGGGTATTTGATGCCTTTTCCTGCCTGGGAGGTGGGGCATTTGATCACTGCCCGTAGAGGGTGGGGAATTTGACCGCTAGCCTCTATTTCAAGTTACGAGTCGTGCTGATGGCGGAGACAGCAGAGACAAACTTTGATGAATTTAAAGGAAAAGACTGCCTATTTGTGGCAGATTAGTTGAAAAACTGAAGGCCTCCACAAGCTTTGATCTCCACTCGAAGGTGTTTAAGAACAATTTATCTTTGAATATATATAAATATATTAAATTGAATTTATATTAAAACAATAATTCAATACAATACCGAGGTCGCGTGATACGATTTACAGAGGTCAATTGCTTTCATTGACCTGGTGTATTTACAGATATTTTAATACATTTTGCGACGATGCATAAATGTAGCTGTATAAATAATTGAATGTATGAAACCTACGATAAAGTCAGTTTATAAAATGATCTTGGCCGCTACTCGTGAAGTGACAGTGAGTTTATCTAAGATGTTTGACTTGATGTGCTTATATAAAATATGTCCAGAATCTCGTGGCATGTAAGAGTAATGTCTAATAAACCATGTTTACACACACAGCTTCAGAAGCATAATATAAGCTACTGAAAAGTTAAAACAGTAATCTGGTAATTTTCCCGGGGGTACGGGAATTTGAACAGCTTTTCAGCCCAGAGAAGGGGGGATTTAAACAAAAATTTTCCAAAAATTCAATGCCCGGGGATTGCCCGGGGATGGGCAGGGGAGATGTTGAAGCTTTGATTTGACTAGCACATTACAATTTACAATCCCGACCAGAAGCAATTGGGACAATTGAGCTGTATCGTCAAAAAGGGGGAAAAAAACCTGATTATCAACATTGCAAGTGGGGAGAAGAGAGTACTTAGTTGGTGTCCAAACATTTTTGTCTATGATTGTAGATATACAGCGACCATAAAAAAAAAACACATTAACTCCGCAACTTTTTTCAGTAAAGGTTGCATGTAAAAATCACACAAGTAGTAGTACATGTTTATTGTCAAAGTTTTTTTTAAACATGACACAGTTGACACCACAATTTACTCTCAATTATGGTATTTTCATTCTTGAGGAAGGTGTGGTAGCTTTATGGTATATTAATTTCAAGCTTTGGGTGGGGTCACCATGCTGTATTCTTAAGCAAAACACATTACTCTGATATACATGTAGTGTGTCTTTACACAGGATTATTTAAGCGATTAGAGTTACCCTCTGGTGACCGAAACTCTTCTGCCTTTAGTCTTATGGGCGTTTAGGACTGGAACAGGTTCACTGAACTTAATTCTGTCTTATTTTTTTCCGAAAAATAACAAGGAAGCAGATGATTTGTGATGGATAACCTGAAATCAAATTCTTCAAATATGTGCACTAACTGGCTGAGATACTTTGACATTGACCATACGTTGAAAGTACTAGTAGCCCCCTGTGCTCACACATGTTTTATAAACATGGTGGATGGAGTTTCACAACAGTGAATGGTATTTTGTAGCAGGAGAAAAAGGATGGAGCACATGGAACCTGCTGCACAGATGGGACAAATGTTACTATCACAGATCAGTATGTAGATGATGATTATGGATCTTTGACAAGTTGGAAAACGTCTTGTCAAGTGTAAAGAACAGCAGCACAATGGTAGGTGGGCTTGGTCAGATTAACAGGAAGAGCTTCTCATATTTCTCTAAAAGGATTAGTCACAATGTTATGACATGTGACATGCCCAGAATGGGTTGCATCAAAAATAACATATTTTTGCCCTTGTTGCATGTTCAGTAAGTCTTCAATAGTTAACAAGATCTTTTTGGGGGGGCACTGTGCATGCTAAACTGTTCACTTCACCACAAAAATAGGTTTAGAGTAACTACCTGTTTTCCATAGGGTACTGTATTTTATTAGGAAAGTTCAAATATTTTCATCACACTGTACAATTTTTTCCGGTTTCTCATGATCAATATTAACCTCACTCTTTGCTAGGCACAAAAAGAAACATAAGCACAGTATATTTTGCAATCACTTAAGTTGTCGAATGAATAAAAGATATTTATTGTAGGTTCTTGTTTACATTTTAGTCCCCTTTGCCTTATCTTCTCGAGCCTTTGCAGATAGATCTAAGCTACATACCAAAGAAACAGAAAATCAAAGCAAATTCTTTGTACATAGAACCCCATAGAGAACACTTCTAAACATAGTCTTTGAAACAAATCTCACAGAAAAAATCCCAAAGCTCTGTTTGCCCGTAAAGGAATAAAACTTTTGGTTACATACCTCTATTCGATGCTGTAAGCGACGGTTCAACTCATGTATTCTTACATCAGGATGTGTGTAATACGGAGTATGACGCCTACAGCGAGAAGGAAATATTGTTAAACGATCGATTAACTTTTTGCGTTCTGTCGTCTCGGTTCTCAACACGGCGAACACGCGAAATGAGCGCTATACAAAATTAGCAAAACAGACGTATGAAATCGACATGGTTTGTCTGTTGCATGCATCGTTGAACACGACGGAAGCTCATAGACCAAGCAGACCCTGAACGAGTTTAACCCAGCGGAACAGAAGATAAAATATTGCAAAGAATCCGTGATATTACCCCGTTGAATAGCTTGGGCTTGGAAGTGGGACACTGGGCATCCTCCAATTCCAAGAATCGGCCGTTTTCGAAGCGTTCGAAGCCTCCTGGAAGCTTCGATCAGATCTTCGAGCGTCTCTTCAGGCTTATGGTGGGCAACAGAAGACTTGGCAGAGCTGAATAAGGTTCGAACAAAGAAAGCCAAAGTCATTACAATAACAAAGGGTCAGTGAGCCCGATCGAATTGCACAAAATGTACGCTTCACTTCATATGATCGTTTAAGCTTATAACTACATTTCTACCTTAACAAACTTTACTCAGATTAATCTCTAAAAAAAATTACGTTGGCGTAACGGTTTGCAGAGAAAACAATATTGATCAGCTGTTTCAACCGAAAGCTAGCCACCTAGGAAAAATTATGCGTTTCTTTGACCTAACTTTCATTGAAGTAAATATTCAAAGCTAAATTTAGTTCCTTCAGCTTGTTGTATACAAGCGTAACGCAAGTGAATTTCGCCTCTCTCGATCGATCTCGTCGTCTCGTCTCCCTGCTTCCGGATACCGCGGGTGATTTAACAGGATATAGATCACATAACACGTGAAATGAATCGCAACTTCACATGCCCACTTAATCCTCTGGTTCACTGTTTTCGAGAATGAGCATTGCCAGTTGACAAATGTGTGATTTGAGGTTCTCGCGAGTATCAACAAGTTGGTTGTGAACTTCGAGCGCTAAAAGTCAGGCCTTACTCACCTTCTTCTGGACAAACTGGACGTCGTCCCAGGCGTTTACTCGTAAAATTTCATGTCCTATAATGCCCAACGTACATCCATCTGTTTATAGTATAATTTTGGTGCCCACATTTGACTAGGACAAAACAAAATGTCTGCTCTATTGCGAGGGTCGCAGCGCGGCGTTGAAACAAGCACCAATGTTTGCTGACCACTGATTGGATCGCCCTGAGCCAATGGGAAGCGACTCAGGACATTTGCCGCGAAACAAAAGTCAAGATGCTGCGAACAGGTGTGGTGTTAGAGACAGAAGTAAAATGCGGATTTTTTCTACCTTTGAAAGACTCTTGGAGTCTTCCAAGACCTTTGAACAGGTGTAAGCACAACTTCATTTGTCCAAAATAAATCTCAGACATCACAAATAACACCATCCAGATGTTATAGTCTTCTGTTATATGAATTATACTGGCAGTCCATAAAAACTTGCCGTCCGAATACTGACTTCATAAAATCGACGAGGGCCTTTTATGTTTTTTTCAAATGCATTGTTTTACTCTCGACAAAAAAATTTTCCCAAGGAAGTTTCACATCACTTGAAAAATAAACGAAAGGCAGGATGAAATAATGGAGAAATGCGGCAAAAAAACTATAACATGGACCACAGGCCTCCACAGTACAATGATCGGACAGATGTCACCGGAAAAGATCAATTAACGGTCATTTCGCGAAGAATATTTCGATCGAACGCGTTTTCAAAGCTTGAAGAAAATTTTTACGCCACACCTTCGCCACTATCTTTGACTGACAAACACTATTTTGACAAACGGCGAAGACGACTTTTAAGTCGTATATAATAAAGTGGTGCACCTCAAAATATACCGAAAAGTTTGTTTAAATTAAAGATGGTGAAGAAAGATCAATTGCAAGCGATTGCACTCCTGAAGAGAAAATAAATTTTGAGGGTTTTCCTGAAAATAGTCGCTATGGCAACCAGCCACAACCTTTGGAGGTGTTTTATGATAGCATTGACTGTAACAATTCCTGCTCTTTTACTAAATAAGAATTGATTTTCAAACAAGCATATCTTGTATCTCTGTGTCGCTCTATACAATAAAATTGAGGCGGGGGTACACCTGAATAGGAGTGAAATTGGAAGTATTATTAAAAGGAAATTCATGTTAGGATTAAAATGGATTGGAAACACTACCAGACAGTTGACCACCCCAAATGAGAGCCCCAGGTTGGTAGGGGACTGTTTGGATAAATTTCAATTTTCAGAGAAAAATTATCTTTTTCCCAAAATGTCCAAAAATCACCCAAAAATTTACACAAAACCGTCAAACGGTGGTTATGGGAATAAGCAGAGAGATTTAGCGTTGCTTAAAACGTGACACAGGGAGCCCTCACATCCGTTTAAAACATGAATAAAATATCAAATTAGCGTTATGCGCGTGTTTTGTGTTTTGTGGCCGTCATTTTGTTTAATACACGCGCGCTGTAAACTGCGCGGTCTGCTAGTGCGAGGTCTGGAACCAAGATTACAGAAGTCTGGGACTCGCAAATTTCTCGGAGGATCCGATCACTCACCGAAAATAATAAAGTGACAAGGGATGAAACTTCTCACTTTTTTTGTCGCATGTCTCTGCCAGTTGGGGGGAACGGAAATAAGAATGAAGAAGAGACCGGAAGTCAAAATGCGGGTTTCGTGATGGGCGTACGTAGACCTGCCACAAGTCTACCTCAGGAATTTCAGGGTGGAATGTAGAATAGAATATGTTAGGAATGGCTTCCTTTTAATGTTACAAATGTTTTGAAAAATAATTCAGCTGTGGAATATGAACATCAACATTGAGTCGACAGTCGTGCTTGTTACATAAACCGTTTTCGTCGTACACTCAGAAATTTGCTTTATGCGAAAGGACTTCCCACTACCGGCGGCCCAGTAACTAAAGGTATTGTGGCCAGCCAAAACGACGTCCAGCACTTTCTTTTGACAGTCAGTCAAACCGCTAGAGGCAAACAAACGGCGACAAAATTTTTAAGCTGTTGCAGATCTGAATCGCAGGACAGAAAAAGTCGCCAATTAACGAAATTAACCTCGCCGTCTCAAATCACAAAATTACCTCACAGTTAATTGACATTGGCAAAATCTCCTCCTACAATTAATACCTGCCTCATGCTGTCAGGAGGAAGAAATTTCTTAACATAACTGTCGTGAAATTCCTGAATTTTTCCAAGTTAAAGGGCATTTGACACCCTTCTGCGCATGTACGGCAATTTGATTTCTCATCCGACGGAACAGTTTTCAAAGTTGTTATTTGTGAGAAAAATCCTCCTCCATCGACCTTGTGAGGCGTGTGAAAATAGTAATACCGATATTGAAGAACTGTTTAGTCATCTAGGAAAGATTTAAAAGTGGTATTTTGTGTTTTGAGTTGAATGCCGTCGAGAAATACAATGCCCTCGAGAGGGTTTTCGAAACGGTAAGAGGCCAAAGCTACTTTCACTTCGTAGCTGTCTTGTTCAAAAAAAAAAAGAAAACGAAGGAAAGATGCAAGATCGAATATCGGAAACTTTGTATATATAGCTACAGATACAGATACAATTTGGAAGAAAGTAAATCGTATGCGCTTGTAATCAACGGACACGGCCTTCACACAACATAAACATGATAAATATTCTTTACAAACAAAAGGCCAAAAGCCGGCGAATAAAGAGATATTCGGAAGGCACGTGCAACTCTAAGCTGTCCTGCGGCGAATTCGTGGCGCTCGTGCTAGTATTACGGTTTCTATTGGTTAAAAAAAATGTTGTCAATCAAGACCGCACATGCGCTTTATCGTGACAATGGCCCTTTAAAAGTTTTCGAACTCTTCTCGCCACTGTGGCGTCATGAATAGGACCTGGTCTTGGCCTTGGAGCAGCATTCTATTTCCGGAAAACAATAATCAGACCACCCAATTTAGCGCGCGCGGGTATTAAAGATTTAAAATGGCGGCTACAAAACACAAACCGCGCGCGATTAGGAAATTTGGTCTTTTGTTCATATTCTAAACGGATGTGAGGGCTGCCTGTGACGTGACCGAGATATTGGCAGAAAGGCCGTGTTAAGCGATGTCAAAACAGCCTTCAGGTATACCACCGCCTTAAGTTTTGACAGTTAGCTCTTATTTTCAGTGCTTTTTACAGGCTTCATTTGGAAATAACCTTATTTTGCACCATACGCAGTCAAAAAATTATCTATTGTCACGTGGCAAACGTTAAAATGTTAAGATTCTTTTAGTTTATTGTATAACGACACTATTGGTCTTTGATCTCTTTAATACTCTCCAAAGTAGAAATGTTAACGTGAAGTCAGTTGGTACAAAAGCAGACCTTTGTGAAAAATGCACTTAAAGTTTCTTACACTGAGATGGATTAAGCATTTAACAAGCCAAACATTGGGGGAGGGGTGCAGATTGGATCTCTGGGGAGGTGATGTAATGGTTGTTCTATCTTGTAGAACATTAACGTTTCCGCAATTGTATAGGAAATGTTCCTTTTTAGATGGGAAAGAAAATGAGCCTATAATGGTAAATCAAGCAAAGTTTTTCCCAAGTAATTATACCAACCGAGTTGTGCATCTCTTTACAGCTTTTTTACAAAGTATCTTTAATACATGTTAAAACTAATCTATATTTTTGATGATGTTCTTGCTGTAAACAGCCCGGCGTTGCTATGGCCGTTGCTAGTTGCTACGTAAAAAAAATCTTGTAGCACTGTGTACTTTCCTTAAATTTCACACTCAAAATTCGGCAAGGTTGTTTCAAATTGTTTATAACAAGTGTTCAAGGGTCTTAAATCTTGTATTTTTCAATAAATGGAATTCTTGCTGAACATCGCCATATTTTGGGGTACATCCCACCTAGCTTAAGCCTTTCTAAATTTGAGAGAGCTTTCTACTTTAATCTCAGTTTTAAAAGGTAAAAACCTGGCATTACAGCTTATAGAGAATTAAATTGTAAATTGCGTTGGACAAGCGTATAAACTAAGGCCGCGTCCATACTTCCCCGGAGGGAACATCAAATGTTTTCCGTCTAGTCTACACTAGGCCGGAGGACAAACACTGGCCATGTTGGATTTGTATTTGAGTATAACTCGGGAAGGGAAATATGATTTTCGTAACGTCGCCGTATTCGTGAAGCTTCGTTTCAAACCGCAAACCCAGAGTTTTTAAATTGCTCTAGTGCAGTGTGACTTAAAATGCAAATGATTTTATCGAATAGAGGATTTCTTCGGTCATTTTATAAATAGATTAATAATTATTGATAGAAAATGATAATGATCTTAACTACGTTTATTACATGACTAGCTCCGTGAGCGGGCAAGATGAAATCGTGCGCTGTGATTGGCTAACTGAGCAGGCAAGATAGAGCTATCCCAAGTTGCCCGCTCGGGACTACCCGCCGTATCCCGCAAGAAAAATAAATTCTTTATTGATCAAGCTTGTTCGGTCAAGATGGCTGGACATTGGCCTCGTTCTTTTTTTGTGTTTATGGATCAAGACGGAGTCGAGGTCCTTAAAAAAGAACTTGGCCGATATCCAGCCATCTTGACCTCACACTCGGTCAATAACCCATACTTCCCAAACATCGCTGCAAAACTGAGTTAAGAGGAGTCTATTTTGTAGATGGATGAGTGAGAAACATGCTTTCACAACTTGTTTATTAGCAATAGGCCTTCATTTGAATAAAGATATTTCCACACTTAACTCATCGGCACATTATTAGACAAGATACAGGAATGATAAAAATACGACTAAATTTAAATTATGAAGACCAAGCAAAGTCCTTTTTTCGTTGCCTCAAATTCATAGAGTAAAACTTGGTACACTTCATTGAATTGCTTCAAGACTAATAGAGAGATCAAATAAACGATGTTTCATTACAATTTTAAACTATCTGTTTGTTGAAACATTCTAAGTTGAGAGTATGGTTAGGGTTGTGTCCTGGTGTACTGGTTCGCAAGAGAATAGCCATTGTTCTTTCTTTGTTTAGTAGTCATTAGTTAGCTGTTGTGCATTGTTTGGTCAGTCCTTTGTATGGGCTCTTGTGAACCGGTACACGAGGACAGAACCATGGTAGTAGTAATAGGTTAATTACAGGTTAACGCACTCAGCGAGTGAATTATCGGGATTTACCTGCACGAGTTCACTAACAATGAACGAGAAATTTCAATACCGCACGAGGCCGCCGAGTGCGGTATTGAAAATTTCGAGTTCATTGTTAGTGAACGAGTGCAGGAAAATCCCGATAATTAACGAGCAATGAGTGTGTTAACATTTTTATTATTCAAATTGAATACACTGCAAACAAAAATCGTCAAACTTTGAGTCAGCCGTAGCCATGGTGTAATGACAGTGGTGTATTGAATTTACACCACGGCTATTACACCACGATAATGACGTCAAGGAGGTTGTTGCGTCACAACCCAGTGTCACGTGGTACAAATTAACCAATCAGAAAATCGGAATTCGTACAGTGTATGAAAGTTGAATAATAAGGCAGTTTACCCAACTTGAAAAATTTACTAGTTTGTAATCCGTGTCAACCTTTGTTTACTATTAATATCTCGTTGCAGTGTAGTGTTTTTCTAAGTTAATTAATTATTATTTTCAGGCTTCCTTTAATTTGCAGGTAATTTTCTTCAAGGTCAATATAACTCAAAACACCATGACTGCTCCTAATTTAACTATTAGCTGACAATTGGTCAAACCTTTAACGTCAGCTGAAAATGGCGTGTTTTTTAGAGATTGCTAAAATCTGCAAAATTTACTAATAGGGATGCAGACACTCTAACTCGTACAGTAAAAACCCGCTTGAACGAACCTAGTGGTTTAAGAACCAACTGGCAATAATTCAATACCTAAACATACAAGAACCTATTAAGCCAAGCAATTTTGGTAAGTATTTTACCCAAGGAGTGTGACTTCGAGACTAAGTTTAGATTATGAGAAAATTCATTATACAGTTGTGATTAAATACTGTATACTTGAGGACTAAACCGAGGTTTATTTGTTCATTTTTTTTCAAGTAATCAACAACTATTAATAACGCTTTCATAGAAATTAAAAAGCAATTTTGGTAAGTATTTTACCCAAGGAGTGTGACTTCGAGACTAAGTTTATATTATAAGAAAATTCATTATACAGTCGTGATTAAATACTGTATACTTGAGGACTAAACCGAGGTTTATTTGTTCATTTTTTTTTCAAGTAATCAACAACTATTAATAACGCTTTCATAGAAATTAAAAACCTAAATTAGACCCTTCTTAGCCTAAATTGCCAATAACTTCTCTACAAAACAAGAACCGTTTTTGCCAGACTTGGGTAAAAAATGGGTAGGTTCTTACAGAAGGGTTTTTACTGTAGTGGAAAAATCACCAAATATTTTTTCTGGTACCTATGGTTCTTGTACCACTTCCAAACCTTCTAAGATTATCACATATTTTGAAAATCACAGTTTTCAAACAGGTATTAATAAATATGACAAAAAACTAAAATTAATTAATAAATAGTAATAAAAACAGTTGTTGAGGTGAACTACCCTGTCACTACCTAGCTCAAAATTAACATTCTCCTTCCTGGTTGAGACAAGTTTCTTAAATGTGAGTTACGAGAATCTGTCAGTAGATCAAGAAAATGATGACAAAACAGATCCTGATGTACTTAAAAGAAAAAAAAGAGAACACAAAAGGTGTAAAATCTAGTACACTGATGGACAACTAATTCAACAAAATGATTTCATGCCTTCTTTCCAGTATGTGCTCATTATTTAATGCCACCCAGGTTAAAGTGTTTTGTAACAAACATCCATAAATTCTAATAGCTACATACCAACACCCCAATGCATGTAAAAACCCGTACTCTAAAACAATGCATTTTACAATATGCTCACAACTTGCATGTTTTTTCCAGTGTACTTAGCTTTGTATAGATGGTATAGTATGTACAGAATTAACTATTTCAGTTCATGGTTTGTAGTTTGTACACAAAGAAAATAATCTTTACTAAGACTGCCCCCAATTTCTAAATAAGCAGCGTTCCTACAATAAAGCTTCATCCCTTGAGGTGGCAAAATTTAACAAGTAGTATGGTCACCAAGTTTGATTTTCTCCACTGGTCTATGTTTCTCCCCGAGAGGAGAGTTTGGGGGAGGAGAGTTTGGTGGGGGAGGAGAGTTTGGTGGGGGAGGGGGGGAGGGGGGGGGGTTAGAGACAGCACAGACTCGATTTCCAAACAGTGACTGGAAATCAACCTTACATAAGAAAAAGAACTCAACCTTATAGCTATAAGCCACAAAAGCTAATTATGAACTCTTTTTTTTGGAATTCAAGAAAAAAAAACCTCAAGTTCTATCTTTTAAATTTGTGTAGACTGTATCATTCAATATTTGTTGATTTGTTATGAGCTAAACTAATGTTCAACTTTCAAGTTAGAATAAATTAGGGGTCTTGCTGTTTTTTGGAGAAAATGATTATCTCTCCTAAATCATAACCAGTAACACCAAATGAGTTGCCTGACAAGTCAACAAATCTTGCTCCACACAGCTGTGCATCTGTAATGGCTTGCTGAAAGACCATCTCCATCTGAACAATAATAAAAGCAGCGACATAAGAGACCCGTAACTGCCAATTTTGGCCCCAGAAGACCTAAGACTAAAAAAGCTCTCTCAATTAAAAGCCCACATGTAGCTGTTCCCACTTTTTCTTGGGGGTAGGGTGGGTGAGTGAGGTGCGTGAGTGGGTATGGTTACACTTCAACTATGACTAAAATGACTCGGAAAGCAATATAAATGCTTATTTTAATCAACAATATTTATCTAATAATATCAAAGTTCCTAATTTAACAATTAAAGTTGGGTACAAAAATTTTCCATGCAGTGGTCGGCTGTTCCCCTCTCTGCACATTACATAAATTGTGCTACAGTACACATGATAAGAAACCTGTGAGTAATCAATATTGACTAACATACCATCAGTTGGTCACTGGCTGAAAGTTTCCAAACTCTGACAAAAGAGTCTTCAGATGCAGAGACAAGCTGCAAATTAAAGGCAAAAAAACTTGCTATGCTACATGCAAAAGAAACAAAATGAAAGCATGCACTCAGACTACAATTTCTTTTTAATAAGTTTTTTTTGCCAATTAAGTTTGGAGTTATTATTTTTCTTTCAGAAATTATTTTTGAAATATGCCTTTTTCACCAGGTTCAGATGTGTTTTGACAAGCTAGATGTAAACTGTTTCTTAATATCAACCTTTGCCCTTGAAATCTACAGTTACTTAGGCCCAATTTTCAAGGAAAAAATATCAAAAGAAATTTTTCTTACCAGCCCTGCCTCAAGAGAGATATCCATTGCACTAATCCAGCGTGCATGAGCACAGGCCTCAACACACATTGCACCAGATGAAGCACTGAACACTCTAATGTGGCCTGTGGCAAAGCCACCGATTATGAAGTCTTTGTAAAAGCACAGTGATGAACAGGGAAAACTAGCGGAAAGACCAATTAGAGGTGAGAACGTAACTTGTTAATTACACAGCATCAACCTTCTTAGTCCAAAGCAAATAAGACATCCAAAAACTAGTGAGAGAGATATTCTGAAGTCACCTTTTATGGAGCCTTTCATTTTTTCTGAACTTCGTCATTTTACCTGGAGTAATTGTTAGTAATAGTTTATTGTTTCCTTGCCAAAAAGTTTGGGGAATGTACGGTCCTCATTTACATTTGAACCTACCAAATGCTTACCCCAATTTTCATTTACCTTGTTGTCAAAAAATAGGATTCTATGGTACTGTACATGCACTTGATCAAGTAAACAAACCTAAAGAATTTGTCTTGACAAGCATTCTTCTGAATAAAGAGGTATTACATAAATCACCAGTTGACAGAAGTAACTTTTAACTGATAAATGCAAAAAATCCAATGTCAAAAATAGGACTCAATCCAAAACCTGAATGCCAATCATTTTGAAGCTAAAAGCATGTGTCAAGAATATGACAGGTTTCCAGAAATTAAATACTCTTCAATGATGAGTTTCACTGTAAAGAAATAAAATCGATTTCTAATAAAACCCTCATTATTGAATTTTTAGAATTTTGCTGTTCTTTTAAACAGGGTTCGTACACTTATGACCTGTCAAAATTCCATGACTTTCCATGACTTTTTTCATGACTTTTTGAAATATTCCATGACCTAAGTTAAGCTATTTCCCTCCGGCAGTAGTGTCAAAAGAATCATTTATTCAGCTGAAATTACATTTGATTTTTGGACTTGCCAATTAATTTTTCAACTTTGGATCTTAATGCCTTTCATTCATAGAAAACATACTGATTTTCCATGACTTTCCATGACCTGCACCTAAATTTCAGGACTTTCCAGGCCTGGAAAATGAAATTGTAAAATTCCATGACTTTCCAGGTTTTCCATGACCTGTACGAACCCTGTTAAATGTATACTAAAGTTAAAAATACCTACCCTTTCCCATCTATTTTTATAACCTCAGTAAAATGTCCCCCTGATTGCCATAGTGTTATGTTCCCCTCTTCATCTGAAGACAACATTCGTCCACCTTGAGCCTCAAGCTCACAAATCGCTACCTTGTGAGAATTTAGAGTCTCCTGTAGCTTAACAGCTGTCCCACGTGGAGGAATATCAAACACCATAATACCTCCTTCGGATGTACCTAAAAATAATTACAGTATTTAACATTAACAAAGAGTACAGGTCACTCTGCATGAAAAGATTCTAGAGGACTATTTTCTTCTCCACTCTGGGAAGGAAAGTGCTCCATCAGAGTGAAACCTGAAACCCGAGATACAGTAAGCGCTTGCCTGATAAGCCACTTAGTTTGTATGCAGACTAAGAAAGTGTTAACTAAATTTGACTTAATATTCATTTCAGTTGTTGGTATCCTTACTATCTTGCAATTTAAAGAGAAGTCCACATAAAATTATTATAAATATAAAGTAAATATAATTGCAACAATCAAGTCCTAATACTGTCTACAGTTGGCTCCATATATAGTAGATTCCCTGATCAATGGCACCATTTTTAAAAGCTTTGACAGTGTTTTCTTCTGGAATCCAATATTTTAAATCTAAATTAATTTAATTTGCAATGTCTGCATGCATGTCTGGAGCATTAGATTTACTTTCAATGTTATTAGACTTTTTAATCATTCCTACTTGATTATCCAATGAGGACCCTCCATTTAAGCACCTGAAGTGGTTTAATTCATTCTCTATAAAACTGCTAAAATAAATCCCTTTGTTTATATGAAGAGCCCCCAAATGACTGATAATCATTAAAAAAATTCACATAAGAAATGTAAAATATAAAGTGTTCAGGGTTTTGAGTGCTCTCACTGTAACAGCTGGTAAGAATGATTGTGCATACCAACACAAATGTACTTGTTTCCAACTGCAGTAATTCCTCTTGCAAAATGTGAATAGACTGTGGGCATCACAAGAAAAAAATAATTAGTGCACCGCAGACAAAAACATAACCTGAGCATCTGGCTCCTGCCCATAGCGATGCAAGCAAAATTCTTGTGAATAATCAAGTTTTACTGGCTATAGGTCAGCGGCTCTTTTGATCTTCCAGATATGTGCAGACCATCAGAAATTTCCAGAGATACTACTTGTGTTTTGACTAATAACCTGACAAACCTCTGTAACAAATCACTAGTAAGATTTATAAGTATAATTTTAATGCTAACTTAGCTTGTAAACAAAGTTGTTTTGTTTGGTATCTGTATGGCTGGACAAGAAAAGATGTCTTGTCTAGATCTGCCTGGAGTTCTAATGAAAGAATTTCATTCTTTTTATTTAACTCAAAAAGACGCAATCCAGGAAAAAACTCTTGAACCTTTAATGCCTTTATTTGTAACAAGAATTATAGTAACTACATGAAGGCAATACACCATAACATATAATTTTCAATGTTTTTGACATCTGTCAACTAGAAAGCTTCTAAAGCCAGACACAGTTTCAGAGTGCATATTGTAGTACTTCTAGTCTATTTTTAAAGGCCCAGTATTGACCTGATTATGCTTTGAGCACCTCTTTTATTGTTTTGGTTTTCACAGGAGTGAGGTATCTATTGTTTATGGGTTTTATTCTGGTGGCAAACAGTAGCCTCAGAATTTTTGTACAATACTGGGTCTTAAATAGCTGCATGACTTGTATAAAATTGTGAAGAATGAACCAAACTGACCTCCCTCTTTTGAGTCACCAAGCGCTTGCCAAAATATCATTATAGATCCATCAGTTTCAAACATCTAAACAACAAAAATGCATATTACTGTATAAGCCAGAGTCAATGCTTATTTGAAAAACAAATATGCGAGCAAAAGTTTACAACTTAGAAGGAACAAAAGAGTGGGTGGGAAGCTACTCTTATCAACTGACCATGTCCCAGTTTATAAGAAGCTTTGTTGGCCCTAAAAATAATTGTGAGACACCCAGGATAGAAGCATAAAAGTCAATATGATCATGCATATTCTGACAGCTGTTATGGCTTGTGGCAGTCAACCATTGCTCGATCATATTTATTGCTCACTGGCAGTATTTTTTTAGCACAGTCTAGATGGATCAAAGCACAAGTGCATTCACTAAGTTTCTGGAAGACAATTTGCAACCATCCAGCACCAAAACACATGAATCTCAATCAAGCAAGAGTAGACTTGTCACTACCAATATTACCCAACAGCATTATCAGGTACACTTTTAGCCATCTGTATGTCAACAATAATGTTTTGGTTTACAATGGATTGCTGACTTTTTGAACCTCCAACAGGGAAATGAAAATTGGTTTCATTTGAAAAACCGGAGTTCAGGAAATACACTGTATGGGGCAAAATTACAGTGTTTGACTGAGGAAAGGGAACAAATTTTGTTTAAGATATTGAGAGGTTCAAAAAATGGAAGGTTCAAGAAATCAGGAGTCCACTGTATAATTGGCTGTTCTGAAATTCAGCAGGGGACTGGGGCGAGTTTTAAATTTTAACTAATCGATAAACTGACACCACCACATGAAAGATCATGTTAACATTGGTCATTTGACCAAGTATGATGCTTTTAGGCGTGAACAGTGGTCTTTGAGATATGGTTCAAAATCCATACAAACGTCTCTAATTTTGAGACAGCATCCCCCAAAACCATATAAACTCTTAAAATTTCTTATCAATTTTGTGACAATCGTAAAATCCCGTCATGCACCTACTATTTGAAAGAAGCTGACATGAAAATTGCTATGTTTTCCAAATTTAAACAGTATCACGAAAACAATAAAAAATTTTACGAGTTTGTATGATTTTGGGGGACGCTGTCTCAAAATTAGAGATGTCTGTATGGATTTTGAACCATATTTCAAGGTCCATAACTCGGTCTCTGCTCGCCCTAAAAGCATCATACATGTACTTGGTCAAAGGACCAATCTCAACATGACCTTTCTTGTGGGGGTGTCAGTTTATCCATTGGTTAAAATTTGAAACTCGCTCCAGTCCCCTGATGAATTTCGGAACGGCCAATTATGTAACAGCTGCAGTCAAAAACTGCCTAGCTAAGGGGAGTGTTATT
>JAHPZR010011472.1:47500-52500 GCA_019787425.1 Platygyra sinensis | reverse complement strand
GAAGTTCCATGTTTCTGCGCAGTAATTGAAGTGCGGTACAATGAACGACTGGTACAACTTCATACGCGAGCTTAATCTTGTAAAGTATTTTTATTAATTTTTCAAATAGTGCTAGTTTCAACCCTGCTTAAAAACTTTAATCTTGTAAAGTATTTTTATTAATTTTTCAAAAACTCATTAATAATTCATTTGCATATGACCCTATCAGAGACGTCAAATTGATCACGTGCATGAACCTTTATACCTGGTAAAACATGGTCATTCTGAAAAGCCAGGGAAGGGACTTGATTTCAGTCCCAGGGAAAAGTGGGGTTGAATGCCTAAACAATACAATTATCGCTGAATTTTTAATGAGAACGACTACCATGATCTTTATATAAAGATCACACGTAATCTTTATATAAAGATCTCAATCAATTACATTAAAAATTCATGTATAATGATAATCACACATTAACAACCAACATAACAGGCGTACAAATAGTTCACCCCGCGTTCACAATATTTATTTCATTTCCCTGGATAATATTTTACAATACAAAGATACACATGGTTTTACTTTGTTGCAAAATTAAACGTGCAGTTGTGAAACACTGACTTAGACATCTCTATATGAAATACTTCACTGGGCATTGGCATGTTACATAATTCTTCATCCCTAACTTCGTAATTCAAATCTAAGTCGGGAACATCCACTACATCCACTACATCACGAGGTGGCCCCAATAAATCGCTCTCATTCCGTTCTTGCTCAACACTTTTCTTTTGGTATCGAAACAGTGCATTAGAACGGTGTCCAGTGCGCTTGTCAACCAAAGATTCAAAGACTCCGGTGTCATATTGACAATGTTCGTGTCCAAAGCTTGAACTTTATCGAGTTCCACGTGGAAGCCTGCTTCTTCCTTGCTTGGGTCTTTATTCTTTCTTGAAGCTTGCCACTCGACAAAAATTTTCAACGACCATTTAGTTACATATCGTGTGGATCTAGAACAGATTTTTCTAGAAATTTTCTTTCTTCCTCCTCACTTTTAGAATTTCTAAAAGCTCTTTTTGGAGGCATTACAAATGACCACGACTCTTCTAAGGAAATAATGAGGACTGAGGCAAGAAGCTTCGACTCAAAAAGCTCTCGACGAAAACAACAGAATTTTTGTCGATTGAAATGCACGCGTTTTCTCGGGTTTTTGAAGCCGCACAACAATTTGCATGCACGTGTTTCCCGGGTTTTTGAAACAGTAGAAAAATTCGCGTGCACGTGTTTTCTCGGGTTTTTGAAACAGTAGAAAAATTCGCAGGTAGGTGTTATCGCGGATTTTTGAAGCCGTTCAAAACACTCGCAGCACGTGTTTTATCGGGTTTAAAAAGACTCGGCTACGCCTCGTGTTTTTAAACCCGATAAAACACTGCTGCTCGTGTTTTAAACAGTACTTCAAATAGTGCCAGTTTCAGCCCTGCTTAAAAACTTTACATCTGCGTTAGTGGGGTAGATGTTAACCAAATTGGACAGTAAGTGGATTAGAGATTCTTGCCCAAACCCTTTTTCTTTTTTCTCGTTCGACTTTCTCGGGTCTAAGGATGTTCCACCATCGGCATTTTTGTTCTGGAATCTGAAACTCTCCATAATGGCTTTCTGAAAGAGGCCAATTTAAGCCTTCCATTAAACCTTTACACTTGTAATTCACGCGTGGAAATCTTTGGAATTAGAAAGTGAGTGGGTTATAAATTCGCCCTGATTTCATTTTTCTTTTTTTTCTCGTGCATCGTCGTTCCCTTATCGATGTGACACAGCCGCGCTTTCGGCTTCGAAATCCTAGCTTATCCTTAATCCATGCATAAAGATGCCAGATGAAGTCCTCCGTAAAATCTTTGCTCTTGTATTTCACGGGTGGAATTATTCCAAATTGGAAAATTACGTGGATTAGAAATTTCTGGTGGTCTTTTTTTGTTTTACTTTTCCCGCGCAGTCACTGCTTTATCGATGTGACACAGCCGCCTTTTCGGCCTCCGAATCAGAAACTCTCCTTAATGGATGTCATAAAAGATGCCAGTTTAAGCACTCCGTAAAATCTTCACGATTACAGCGGACAGCGGTCTAAGATGTCAATAGAATTTTAAGGCCAACCATCTTTCAGTTGGCGAGCTGCTTTTGGAGAAACACTTTCAATGGTCATTCTAATCATTTTGTGGGTGGAAATACTGCACAACTAAAAACCCGTTTACACGACAGAAAAAATGGGTACTGACCCATGGAAAAAGGAGTACGGACCTGACATTTTTGCCCGTGTAAACAATCCGTACCATGTTTTGGGGGATGAGTACGGACCCGTGTTTTTTCTGGTTTTGGGGCCATATAAGGCGCGTTTACACTACAGAACAATTTTGGTCCGGACCCGCCAAAAAAGAAGTACGGACCCAGAACTTTTGTAAAGAAATACTGAAGTTTCCGAAGGGCCATAGACGTCTATGGCCCTGCGGAAACTCCAGTAATTCTTTACAAAAGTTATGGGTCCGTACTACTTTTTTGGCGGGTCCGGACCCTTTTTTTTCTGTAGTGTAAACGCGCCTATAGACGTCTATGGCTCCAGAACCAGAAAAAAACACACGGGTCCGTACTCGTTTCTTAATTCTTATGTCAGTTTGCGTGACGATTTCGCTAATGACAGTCTAAACAAAGAAAACGACACAGTGCACGAGCTGAGCCTGTGTTTTCATTGTTTTTATTCTCAATTTAGTACTGAAACGACTTTTTTAAAAATCGCACAAGTTAAAGTATGATATCTGAACGACGCTATATACAACGATTATACAAATCTCTTGTCGAGAATAACTGTAAATACAATTCAAGGAAAGTCTATCACAGCAATACATTTTGACAAGTCTTCTCAATTTCGTGGTAGAAAATTTCTCCAAATTTCCAGATTTCCTGCAAAGTAAATGAGAAAAAGGCAAGAGCTCCGTTAGTCAACGATAATGTTTTGCCCATTTGAGAGCTGCAGAGGATATAGTTTGTCCCCTTTTTCCCGATTGTCAAGATCTCTCTACACGTCAGGTCGACGAGTTTCCTATCAAACTGCTTCATCCACTCCGAACCTTCACAGCGGTCAGTCGCATTAATTCAACGAGACTACTAGCGGTTTTCGTAGCCTCGGAGTTCGTGAGAGTTCAAAGCAAAACTGTGCAAGACTTTGCAATAAAACGCTATAAAACGACCAGTGTTAGATTAAATTACGACTCTTTAGCTAGGTGAAATTTGAGACATTAATCGGCAGGTTTGGCGGGAACGACCAAGGGAGGTGGACAAGCGCAGTGTATTTGACCACTGTCGACTTGGCGGCTGACTGGCTACTACACTGATGACGTAAAACATAAATCCGTGTAAGCCTCTGATTGGCTGATCCTCAGTGTTTTGCATTTTGCGCGCAAGTCAGAGCAACCAATCAGAGAACTACATACATTTCTTTATACCTAAGGGTTTATTCTTGCTTCGTCTTCGTCAAGTAACTTACCTTTAAAATTTATGATATCTGAACCACTTGGCTTGCGCTTCGTCGTTGAAGCGCCTTCTGGGTTGGCGCGGTCGATGTGCTCGTGTTATGTAAGCGCCAAACGTGCTGGACGATACAGCTTCTCCTATGATAGCTTCCACGCAGTCTTGCATTTCACAGACACTCTCTTGATCAACAAATATATGAGGGAATCGATAACTGCAACGAAAACGACAACAAAAAATGTCAAAATTTGTTAAAACAAAGAATGCGCAAAAAGAGACGAGTATGACTTTTTTAGCTTTGTTCACTTCTGCTGCCCAAGCTTGTAATGGGATGGAATGTTCGCAACTAAGGGCGCGTTCGTTTGGGATATTCCGGAATAAGAATATATTCTGGAATATATTCCGGCTATTCTGCTCTTGGGAGTAGAATAGCCGGAATGGAAATCCAGGTATTCCGGAATGAGAATAGCTCCCAAACAAACGCTTACTCGCATTATTCCAATTATTCTTATTCCGGATTGATCCCAAACGAACGCGCCCTAAAACTCCATGGGTTTCCATTTCTAATTATCCAATCACAATACAGTGTGAGGACTTCACAGTCGTCGCGTCAGCACATACTATCACGGCAATGGTATACGTCAAGGTTGCCTTGCAACGACTCTGACGTAAAAGAGAACGCATTAAATTAAGTATCGACGATCCGCAATTTTTTAAAGGAGAAAAATTTTTTGAGGAGAAGGCCCTGGGGACGAGGTTGATTTGGGATCTGCATCAGTTTTGAGTCTCGGTACTCTTGAGAGTCAATGCCTACCTGAGCCACAGATATAGATCCAGTCCCTCGTGTAGCACCTCTAGATTCTGCAGTTGTTCAAATGACTTGGGTATACTAGGCGGCCATCTTAAGGACGTTTTGAGCTTTGAAGATGTCATAGCGGAATCACGGCTCACGCATTCTGCAAACTGAAATGAAGGGTCCGAAGCAAATTGAGAATAAAAGTAGGAAAACCTTGCCCCCTAATCTACCGTGGTTCTAAATTTTAAGTTTTAGGACAGAAACCTATAAGTTTGTGACCATTCAAATGAAAGCTTTTGAGCAGTTCTTTCATGTGGTACTGTTTACTCAGTGTACTGTACAAGGTTGTTTCAACTTTTCAATCCACTGATGAAACTTCAGTGTGTGACCATTCAAACGAAAGCTATTGAGCAGTACTTTCATGTGGTACTGTTTACTATACTGTGCAAAATTGATTTAATCCGCAGACGAAATTCTAGTGTGTGACCATTCAAATGAAAGCTCCTGAGCAGTGCTTTCATGTGGTACTGTTTTTCTCCTCTACTTTTAATTTATCAAAGAAATTTTCAAATCTTCATCCCCTGGCATTTAAACAAAGTAAATATCAAGGTAAGAAACTTTCCCATACCTGGATTGCTAGGTTAACTGTCAGTGGCTTCTTTATATTGATCGGTGCTGTGCTGAACACGTACTGGTCTCTTATGGATAAGGGAA
>JAHPZR010011472.1:12500-42500 GCA_019787425.1 Platygyra sinensis | reverse complement strand
AACACAGCATTACTTACTCACTCAAGCGTTCACCTGTTATAATTTCTTAAATGCGGCGATACATATGTTCTATCTCACGAATTCAAATCTGCGAACTGAAAGGGTAAAACACATTCACTATAAATTAGTTTTACCACATGGAGCATAGAATTTTGTCTTTGAATGTCAGAGGGTTGAACAAGAGTACCAAACGACGGCAGTTGTTTAGATGGTTGCATCAACAAAACGCGGATGTTATTTTCCTTCAAGAAACGTACTCGTCCCCTCAAACTATTAAGCTCTGGGAAACTGAATGGGGGGGCAAAATTGTTGAAAGTCATGGTTCTAATCACAGCCGTGGTGTGATGATCCTTTTTAAGCCGAAGATCAATGTGACTATTGACAAAATCATCCGCGATAAAAACGGCAGATATGTTTTAAGCGAAGTGTTTTTGGACGACGTAAAGTTTATTTTTGTGAATATTTATGCACCGAATGATCAGACGCAACAAATACATTTCCTTAGGGATTTGTCCAGTTCTGTGCTCACTAATTATGCAAATGAAACATTAGTACTAGGTGGCGACTTCAATTGCGCCTTAACTGAGCTTGATAAGCGAGGAGACCGATCAGTTGAACTCAAGAAAGCGGTTATCCAGGAAATGAATAAGATGATAATTACTCACGATCTTATAGATACTTGGAGAGAAAAACATCCCAGTCTGCAAGGTTTTACTTGGAGCAATCCGTCGATGAAGATTCAGTGCAGATTGGATTATTTAGTAATCTCAAAAGATATGCGATCGTCACTAAAATTTGTTAAAATAATTCCCAATATTTTTTCTGATCATTCCGCATTAAGTTTATCCATTATCTCTGAAGAAAAAGAAGTTAACCGTGGTCCTGGCTTCTGGAAATTCAACAACTTATTGTTAACTGACAAAGACTATACTGAACTGATTTCTCAAAAAATACCTGAATTTGCATCAAAATATTGTGAAGTAACTGATAAAGGGCTCCTATGGGAAATGATTAAAATGTTCAACCCTAAACCACCTAATTCTCATAGGTAAATACTTCCTCTATTGCAAATCACTAAATAGCGTTAAACTTCAGTTGGCGGATTTCTTAAATCTTGTATATGATAAAATTGAAATTGAACGTAACATAGCTTCTGTATCAAACAAACAAAATATTTTTTTAAAGAAGTGGTCCAGCTTCATAAATTAACGTAAGGAGCCACAGTTTCAATTTTCAAGGCCTAAACAATAACATACAGTAAGTAAGTAATGTAACGTATCGTCAGGTTATGTCATGTATTGTAAGCGATAATGTATTGTATTGTAATGTAATGTAACATAATGTAATGTAGGCAGTTAGTGTCGTATAAGTGATGTTTATAAGTAAGTAACATAGTGTACTGTAAGCAGGCAATGTAATATTAAGCATTTGCAAGTAATGAATGTAAACTGAGTAACGTGGCGCAATGTAAGTAGATGTATGTAAGTAGAGTTATGTACCGTGTTAGTAACTACCTTTGCAGTGTGAATACAAATGTGAAAAAAAAAAAAAAAAAAGTTCCGTGTCTCCATCGAGTTATACAAACACGATTTTTAACCAATCAGCGCGCGTGCTTTCTTGGGACTGTTTTCTAATTGCCAATGGGTGTATGCTGCTGACGTACTCAATAACTAAAGCAAAGCGCGCGCTTTGTGATGTAGCTCAATAAAAAGACTTCTGTTGTTCCAATGTCTCAATGTTATGTTAAAACAAATGGTTAACGCCATAGCGTGCACTATTGAGTTATGGATGCACTTGGGAGGTTTGCTCAGCACTCTTACGCTTCTTTCGTACTTAGCAACCTCCCGCGTGCATCCATAACTCAATAGTACACGCTATGGCGTTTACCATTTGTTAAATCTAGTGCAACTAAAGGGCACTTTGGAAAAAAAAACACAACCTCTGGACTCTTAGTAATGAAGTCCTCCAAGGTTGTTGGTACAGAGACGGAACAGAATCGGTTCAGAGTCGGTATAGGGTCGGTACAGACTCGGTATAGGTTCGGTACAGAGTCGAATGGGGGGATACAGAATTGTTACAGACTCAGTACAGAGTTAGTACAGGTCCCGGCGAAAAAGAAGGCCTCTTCATCCAAAATCGGTCCGAGTTCGGGTTTTGACATTTTCCTTGCTTAGCTTTTGTAGCTCCGACAACTCTGGCACAACATCTGGACTTTTAAAAAACAATGATTTACCTGAACGTCTTCGATTGGTTCTTTCATCAGCCTTTGAAGAACTATGAAGTCCTGACGACTCAACCTGTTACAAGAGAAAAGAAACTGAAAGTTTGGGATATTCCACAGGCTGCCCATAATCAGCAATGAGGCATTTGAGATGCAATTAAGCCATGACACAGTGTTCCATCAAATTTAGCTCTTAGGCGCAACATATTTGAATTAAGTATTTATTGATTGACTGACTGACTAACAGATTGATAATCAATCAATCAATCAATCAATCAATCAATCAATCGTTGACTGGTCGATTGATTGATTCCAAACTAGACGAAGTTCATCAAAAAATGCTCCGCTGCGCGCACGGGCTGCGAGTATTAATTTCAACTGTCTTCTCGGTATTTGGAAATGAAACAGAGATGAAACAGTGTGACGCGAAGGTACAGTATGTTTAATCACATTTCCACGTTTTCAAAGCGTGACATATATATAAAACATTTTCTGAAAGAGTTAAGCAATTTCTTACGCAGTAACTTCCCCCTCGGGGTGATTTGAGCCATATCTGCCGGCTCGACCAGCGATCTGCTTTACTTGAGAAGAAGTCAACATTACTGTGTGGGTTCCATCGTACTTCAACAGAGTACTAAAAACAATCCTTTTAATATTCCTGAAATAACAAGCATTAAAAAACTGATTACCAAATAGAACAATACACTCTTGCAGTTCCATCGATATTACAAATTTCCCTTACTGTACAGTACTTTTGCATAACGAAATTCATCACAATAAAGCGGAACTTATTACAGAGCGCTGCGCTGTGAATACCATGGAAGCTCTTGTAAGCGGACAGCTTGGAGACGCTTGCGGCTTACGGGAATGGTTTTTATAAGTGGCCACTGCAGGTGTAAAGAATATATGGCCGCTTACGGGAAGCTGCACAGCTAATCAATAAACATTACCTACGTGCGCAAAAAAATTACTTTCCGTATAGTGTTGTTGTAAATGATGCTATGGTTTGTAGTCCTTATCCGAGAAGACCATAACCATTTGCAGATATAATTACAAAGGCAGCACGTTCTCCTCAGTTATTTTAAGACCCTGAGTGTTGGAACGGTCTGGGGCTAGAACCCTCGACCTCTCCGGAGCTCTACCAACTAAGCTAACCAGGTGGCGGTTATATAGCTTTAGTTGCTCGCAGCAAGCAAAGCTGTTCTGGGCTAGTTCTCGGCATTAGCTAATTTAGTTAAAAGAGAAATTAATAGAAAGGAAATTAAAGAATTTTGAGCAGTTCTCGTCGACAAACGATTCTGCACCTGACGCTTAAGACTAGACCAGCTTTTTATGACTTACAAGTTTAGCCCCATTCCAATAGCATCCGATGCCACAAGCACAGAACACTTGTCTGAAGGATCGTTGAACTTGTAAGCTTGCTCCATTTTAGTGGCTGAAACAAAACAAGGATGGAGAAAGATATTAACGATGGAGAAGAATAACACAGATGGCAAACCACGAATTTGAAAAATTTGGGCAAACATTTTAAGACGCTCAAATCCTGGCAAAGCTTCTTTAAAACATATGCAGAACAATGTTTCCTCACCTGGGGGAAGACCTCCGTAAATAATGGCACACTTCTGTTTACTGTCCTTTTCAATCTCCCTTCTAACTTCATACAAATCCCGCTGGGAAAATGCCACAACACAATCTCCCGGCTTGATCATTTTAAAACTTCTACCTTCAAAAGCATAATTAAGCGCAGAAAAAATGGCAAAATATTGTTAGCCAATGGCTTTCAGTATAAATCTACTAGCGTTCTGTTTAACAATTAGATTACGAGCTCGAGATTTCTATCGCGTGATAGTTGACGAGGGCGCAGCCCTAGTCAACTATCGCGCGATAGAAATCGAGAGCGAATAATCTAATTGTTTTATTATAAATCTACTAGTCGTTCAACACTTAATATAAATCCTCTTCTCAACACTTCCAAAACGCCAAGAAACGGCCGTCATTTTGTTAAAAAGCGCACACCGTTACGCTACTCACTATCTATCACATATTGGTATAAATCTACTAGCGTTCTATCACGAATGCCGTCCTCTGATTGGCTACGCTACTCACGTTCTATTCTGTGATAGATAGTGAGTAGCGTAGCAGCGTGCTCTGGGGGCCGCTTTTTCGTGTTTTCGAACTGTCTGTGAAGAGAATTTAGATGAAAGTTTTGAACGACTGGTAGATTTATACTAAAACAATTAGATTATTTGCTCTCGATTTCTATCGCGCGATAGTTGTCACGCGATAGAAATCTCGAGCTCATAATCTAATTGTTAAATAGATAGTGATTAGCGTAGCCAATCAGAGAACGGCATTCGTGATAGAACGCTAGTAGATTTATACTAATAGCGAGTAGCGTAGCAGTATGCGCTTGTTAATGAAATGTCGGCCGCTTCTTTGCGTCTTCGAAGTGTCTGTGAGAAAAATTTATATAAAGTTTTGAACGACTAGTTAATTTACACTGAGACAATTAGAACATTCGCTCTCGACTTCTAAGCGTAATAGAAATCCCGAGCCCATGTTCTTATTGCTAATTAAAATATAGATATGACCCTGCGCGCGCTCTGATTGGTCAAAAACCCATGTTTTATCAGAGTATAAAACATAGAAAAGGCGTGTTATATTGTTTTGCGCGCGTAAAATCTATATTTTAAAGCAAATGAAAAAGCCTAAGCCGTGTATTACATTGTGATAAAACACTCCGGTCATTCGAGAACCTTCGAGAAATGTAGAAAACACTCGCCTGCGGCTCGTGTTTTTTTACATTTCCCTCGTGTTCTCAAATGACCATCGTGTTCTATCACAGTGTAATACGCGGCTTAGGCTTCTTTATTTGTTAAATATTACTTTTTTCTTTTAAACGGTTCCTCTACCATATTTTACACTACCCCTCAAATATTTGGACCCTGCATATTCTAACCATTCAAGTTCTTACAAATAAATGTAGCCTTCTTATGTTGGCGCTTTTCAAGTGCGGAAAGTCTATCTGTCACTCCAGGGTCAGATTATTATAGGTCTTACCAAGACTATTTTGGCTGATATCCAGCGGAGAAAGCCTGTCATAATGGTGAACCTGTTGAAAATGTACTAGACAATGAAGTTACCGTTATGGTTCGAATTAGTACCCCCCTTCCAATAAAACTCTGCAAGTAACCGCTCCCTTAAGTGCATTCTAGTTAATATAAGTGCAGTTACATATTCCAATAACAACCCATTTTTAAAAATTGCCCTCACTGACAAAGTCACATTCAAGAAATTCACATAGCAATGACTGATCGTAGACAAATCAATCACATTATATAGGCAACTCTGCAAGTATAAGTTAGTCTGGTTTCTCATTTGAACATAACATACCAGTTGAAACTAATGACGCAAGGGTGCTATGACTACAGGAGCCCTACAGCTAGCATTAAGTTAAGATAACTTTTGTTGTATACTAAAATACTGAATCACACTCATATTTTATGTCGAAAAGGATTGCCCAAGCGACCCTAATAAGTGCTCCCTCAACAACAAGCACCCTCCCTTGATCAGCATGAGCTAAGAGAACAGTTCTAACCGAAATTTAGAGTACCAGGTTCCCAACTGAATCATCATCACTCCAGAAATTAATCATTATGGAACACATGAACTGTGTTTCTATCAAGATAGAGATTCAGAAAAAATGATTCATGCACATCAGCCACATGTGAAAGCACCAATTGGATTCAATCATGTCGTTATGATAATATTTCTGCCTTCGTCAGAAAGTAAGATTTTTGGTTATGTATGAATCCATCTATAGTGGCATTACACTTACAACGTACAGGTATTTAGTACCATAGGCATACAGGTACTTTTGGACTTGGGGGGGGGGGGGGGGGGGTACTTCCTTTCCCGAAAAAGTGTCGTGTTGAAATAGGGAAGCAACTGCACTCAAATTGCATGAAAAACAAAAACTTCCACAATTCCCACATCTAATGAAACTGCAATATAATTCCAAAAATAGTTATATTCAAAGCCTGTATACTCAGTCAGTCAATCATATGCTATCAACAGTCTCCACCTGAGTAAAATCTTAAAACTTATTAAAGGAAATGTTGTAAAGACGGTAACTAAGAAAACAATAATAGTTTTATTCAAAGCTTGTACATATACTCAATCAGTCAGTCAAACTCTATCAACAGTCTCAATATGGGTAAAATCTAAAAACTTATTAAAACGAAAAGTTTTAAAGAAGGTAACTAAGTAGAAACTTGGGAGTAAAAATAATAATAATAATAATAATAATAATAATAATAATAATAATAATTATAATAATAATAATAATAATAATAATAATAATAATAATAATAATAATAATAATAAAATATTTTACTCCCAATTTAAATTTGCCAGTTTTGAAAAATCATGCCAACAGGATCATTATTTTGTAATGTTTTCTCATTTTGCATGAAAAATCACATTATTTCCATTGCTGTAGCCCCTCTTGTTTGCCCCCCCAAGCTTGTATGCTAATGTTTGCTACAAATAAGCTTAATTCCAGCTACAAAAATATATACCACAGTACATTACCTCCACTTCATCGTTGCAAGAAACTATTCTTTTTACAACATTTATAGCAGAGCTTTCTCCACAAACATGAATTTCTGAGCATGGAAGACCTGTTGGAAAGACAGTGTACCAGACAAATACCATGATGATGAACATGTATTAACTTCCTGATGACCTGCTGTAATCAGTAATTAACAACAATTTTTAGCAATACTTAAAATTTTGCAATAGCATCTCTCTAATTTTAGTTTTTAGAGCATTTACCACAATTTGGGAGTAACCAACCCCTGTTGTATGTGCCATGCATCAGGGTTTTTGAGACAGGCTAGTCCAAATTGAGGTTGTTACATGTACTTCCATTTCATAAGGGTTATGGCTACTGGCAAAAATAGCCACACCATGATCTCAGCCAGTTATTCCGCTTCAAGATATTTGTCTGAGTTAGAAAAATATGGGAACATCAGCTGCCTGTTCAGACAATAAGTGGAGACATCTATATAGTGGACTAATTGTTAGCACTCATCTCTGGATCAAGTGATCTGGGTTAGTGCCATGGTCCTGGGGTCATTGTACTGTGCTCTCTCACAGTGCCTCTCACCAACTCCTCTATGGTGTATATTAAAAGGGTATCAGCCAATTTAATGCTAGGGGGTAACCCTGCAATAGACTAGAACTCCTTCCAGGGAGGAGAAAAAAGTTCTTCCACGCAAATGCTTTGAAGACCAGGATAAGCTCCAAACGTATATGGATCACTCTCTTGGCAGACTTACAGTACCGCTCAAAGGTAAGTTACCACCTCTCGTCTCGTTTCCCGCGAGACGGGTCTCGTTTCTCTCGAGACGTTTCTCGTTTCTCTTGAGATGTTTCTCGTTTCTCTCGAGAATCACTGAAGCATTTAGTATGGCATATATTACGCGTAAGAAACCGGTTATGTGTAACAATTGTTGCTCTGCAGTTCACTGGCAAATCGATGGGACCGAGTAACAGAAGATACATGTATGCATTGATGCATCGATCGTTCGCTTGTCTTAAATTATCATAAATTTCTAGTGTATTGCGTTATTTTTTGACTTAATGTAATATCAAAACCTTTGTGACAACCCTGTTACATGTCGAAGACATTTGATCAACACTTTGTTTAAGCCAAAACTTGTGTGATCAGCACAAGTTCCTTAGAATATACAGAACCTTGGTCATGGGCAAGATCAACATTATTACTGCAGTTGTGACATGTAAACAAATTTCTCCAAACAAGTACAACAAGAGCTGAATAGTGACTAGAAATGAGAATTTATTGAACTAGTAAAGAAGTATAGGAACTCACCTAGGAGAGCACGGGACCATGCCCAGCCTCTGTCACTGTCTTGTATCATCTGAATTTCATCTATTACTGCACAGTCATCTAATCAGAATTATTGAACATTGTTATTAGTTTGAAGTTATATCATAGTTGATATAATATTAGTGACATGTATATGGCTTATAATAATAATATACAACATTACATACAAGATGTCATAGTGGAGCACATCTCAACGGTACATGCGACGTGATTGGCTGGTTGATCTGGCGATATTGCCCACTGTCGTTCCTCACCAGTGACAAGGTCACAAGGCACACCCTTTGAGAATGATACAAAAAAAAACATTACTCCCCTCACAGAAAGGATTGGAATTTCCTGGGGGGTAGGGGGGGGGGGGGGTAATTCTGTAAAACCCAAAAATTTTTAAAAAATGTGCGAATCTGTTTTGGAATTTCCAGAAGGGTAGGGGTTCTTAGAAAAAACAACCTTCTGTGGGGGAGGTTTAGATATTTTCTGGAACTACACATTATATTCAACAAGCACTTTTCAAAACTTCTGGAACGAAATAGGAGTAAATGACATTTCCAGGATTTCAAGTTTCCAGAAAATCAATTGAGAATTATTGAATTTCCAAAAAATTTTTTTTTTTCTGATCACACAGATTTCTCTGGATCCCTGATATTAGCCAGCTACAGGTGTGACAATTCAGGCTGATTGAACAGGACCCAAGTACAATGAATCAATAAATTATTGTACAGCTGTATATTGGGAGAGCAGGGATGGTGCAGGGGTGAGAGCTCTTTGCATCGCAAGCTCCCTACCAAATTATTATGTGGCACAGGTTTGAATTCCAGCCCGGTGCCATATGTGGGTTGAGGTTTTTGCTGGTTCTCTCCTGCCCCAAGGGTTTTTCTCCGTATTCTCCTGTTTTCCTCCCTCTACAAAAATCAACATCTCCAAATTCCAATTCAAGTAGGATACAAAACATGGGATGGATCTAGGAAGGGTTTGGAAGGTTCAGTTGAAACCCCTAAATTAAACAAGATCAGACATTATCTTAACACAATAACTTGGCCTGAGAACACTGGAAATCGCATTTCTGAGAACCTCAATTTTTTAAAATTTTCAAAAAATTTTCCTTGACCCCGTTAAAGTAAACTGCCTTTGGTAGTCCAGTCATCTTGAACCCGTACCTCAGGTTGAGGTGGCTAATCCTCTCTGAATATTTTCATTTACTTTAATTCATTATTTCATATGCACAAGTGCATAACTTTACTAACAGCATCATTTGTTCTCCGGAACACTTCTGTTGCTAGCAGCCGCAGTGGCCCACAGTACAATCCAGTGTCAGCTGTTCGGAATCTTTCAATAGCTGTGTGGGTTTTTCCACTGTTTGTTGGACCAGCATGAAAAATAATTCTTCTTTTCATTTCCCTGGCAAATGGGAACCTAGTGTAGCATAAAATAAAAATAGCATTATAGTTATATTGATTGAACACTCACCCAATTGGACTTTCTCTCTCCCCCTTTAAAAATCTCTTACACCTCATGCTTTTATGCAAACCTCTTAGGAGACTCTTGATATAGGGCTGACCTCTGGGTTTCCTTTTTCTCAATAACTACGCATTTGTACTGTATGTTATTTTGAATTATATAATAACAAAATCAATGCGCACGCTCTGATTGGTCAATCAGCTACAAGGCTGCTGCCTAACAGGAGCCCAGCAGCATGGGGCACCCAAGAAAGTCCTTTGGGCGCCTAAATTTTTGCAGCAGCTCCTAAAACATTACCTGCTGGGCTCCTAACTTTTTGGCTTTTGCCCTTCTGGGCTCCTTGAAATATTGTTAGGCGACAGCCTTGAGCTATGGTTTATTGTGCCGGTAAACCCACGGAAAAATCATGCGTCTTCTGAATTATTATATAAATTAAAGCAATAGACCACAAGTTTCTATGGTTTATAGGCTGATAAACCACTTGGGATGTTGGCAGAACACTCGAAGAATTCGTAAATCACTCGCCTGCCGCTCGTGATTTACAAATTCTTCTCGTGTTCTACCAACATCCCGAGTGGCTTATCAGGCTATAAACCATAGAAACTTGTGGTCTGTTGCTTAAATAAAGTATTGTATTGTATTGACTCTCAAAAGAATCAGCTGCTGTGAACTCTGAATAATATTATTAGTTTTGTGGCAACTAGCTTTTAGTTATTAAGAGGAGATAGATTAATAAAAACTGATCACTGAATCAAAAAGAATTTACTCACAGATCAGCAGGACCACGCAAGTCTGATATCTTTTTCACCTCATCAATGCAGTTAAGCATAGAGTGTGCTTGCCGTGCATATGCCAGAAATAAAGGGAAAAGATTTGCCACGTAGTCTGGGGATAATAAATTTGTGCATTTTAATGTAAATTCACACTATAACATACTGTATTTACCATCACATTTAAAGAAAACTACATGTAAGTTTCAAAAAAATCAAATCAAACTTTTTCCAGGTAGAAATGGAAGCACATGCATGCTGCAGTGAGTTGCAGAGCTGAAGACAATCTTGTCACACAGAGTCAAATACTTAATAAGATGTGTTCTTGAGGAGCTCTTCCATGGTTCATGGGTAAATGGAAATTACATGACTTAGGATGCATTTCTTTAAGAAAATCTAAGATTGCATTTTTAAATCTGAAAGAATCTGAAAATGGATTTTGTGTTTCGTCACTTAACAGATCAATCCAAGATCTTTTGGATTATGGTGCCTCAAAGGAACCAAAGAATCCATTTCCAGTCCAGAGTGGATTCTTTGGTTCTTTTGATGCACTATGATCCGAGAAATCTCGGATTGATCTGTCTAGTAAACAAATGCAAAATCTGTTTTCAGATTCTTTTGGATTTAAGAATCCAATCTTGGATTTTCTTAAAAGAAATGCGACTTTATACATAAGTTACATAACAGTTTTTCTAATTTATATTTTTAACTTTAAATTAGTCACTAAACTAACACTCAATGTGTTGTTTTAAGATTTTTTAACCATTGCTATAACTGTAAGTGAATTCAATTATGTTCAATGACCACACTGGTATTGCAAACTTTTAGCATTTGTATTTTAATTTCTGCACCTACATTTTCCACTCTTTTGTGTACTTTATGGTTGGAAATGCAATCAACACAGAACAAATCTATGTAGCTGTGTGATCACACTGGACATGCGACCATCAGCAGGAGACAAAATATCAGCAGCTCACAATGACATCACTGTATAGTACTTGTCTGGTAGTAATCAAAGATTATGATACTGCATTTGACGCCTTAACTTAAATACATATGCCTCAAATGATTTCCCTATCTGACTTTCAACCTCTGTGTATTGCTAAAATCAACATTTTTTCATCAACAACTGGGGTTTTACAGAAAGATATTTCAGTGACAAAGTCCATGCCATTCTGATTGAGAGGCCCCGGTACAAACTACATTACATCCTGTGACTCACAAGTTTAATAGGACTAAAATATTTAAATCAGCCTTCAAATTTTGTACCAAATATTCTCACATTAACTTGTAATGTTTAAGTGTAAAAGCTAATTTGTAAATTAAGTAGATTTTTTATGAACATTATCCTAAGCAGGAAGCTCAAATATAAGTAGACATTTGCAATCGCCTGCTCGTTCATTGTAAACAAACTCCATGCGATTCGAGTGATTTCCCCTGGCCTGATTTATAAAGTAGACAGTATTTACATTTTTGTTCCCTGGTTCAGGTTCAGTCTTATGGATCTCGCCCTCAGAGTACTCTTCCACCGATTCCAAACAATATTCGACCTGATAAGACTGACCTTTTCTGTCGCGACTGGAACTAAATCAACAGATGCAATCAAATACAGCTGTTTCCACTGTTAACATCCCAAAGCCTTGGCAATCAAAATAAACAAGGAAACACAGTCCAGAATTCAACAAGAAAGCACAACAAATGCGAAGAGAAGGTCAAACTCGACAAGGACGCACACCAAGACGCGAGGCAAAACATGAAAGCACATGGCCGATGGAAATTACGTCATTTGCCCCAAGTAATTTCGCCCCTGAATAATTTTTCCGGGGGGTGTCCATGAATAAAAAGAGCAAAGCGACCTGACAGGAAGGAGTCTGGTGAAGAGGTGACAAGAAAGTGAGCCTGCCCTGATCTCTGTAATTTTTTCATTTCTGCTTTGCCAGAGTGAAGTGAAATACAGGGTTCGAAATTAACGGTTGTCCGGTTGTCCCGGACAACCAAAATTACGATGGGGCAACCAAATTGTGCTAAGTGGTTGCCCCTTGGGCAACCCAATCTGTCGTGGCACTGGTCCTTAATGAAGACTTGATAGATTTGAATAAATATAACAGCTTGCTGTCTTTGCAGAGTAAGCGATACCTAAACTAAGTTAGTGGAAAGAAAAAAAAAAGCGGAAGAAATACTAAAGTATCACGTAAACTACCGTTGGAAACCGAAGTTCGTTTTTGCACAGCATTCTTATTTGAATGAGCCTGTTGTGCTTTAATCGGCGGTCGGTACCAGTAAACATAGTCCATGATGCACTAGTGAGCTCCGTGATGCCGCCATGTTTGTTTTGATGATGGCAATTTACCATTAATCTTATTATTATCATCTTAGTTAACATGAGCCTCTTCCGCTACTTCAGCCGTGAGAAGGTGAAGGCCGTTGGCGATAACAACAATTTGGAAGCCACAAAGAAAGATGATGATCAAAGCAATGCTACGGGTGTCGCAAAATCTACAGCAGAAATAGACGAGGTGCAAGAAAGTTCAAGAAAAAGGTGTCGTACATTTCAAGAGTCGTGGAAGACTAGAAGACCCTGGCTGAAATTTGACGAGAAAGAAAATGCTATGTTTTGCAGATATTGCAGACAGTTTTCGAAAGATAAATCTGCCTTTGGAAGCCAAAAACTAAGGTAACAACAGTTTTCGTCTTGATGGGATCAAAAAACATGAAATAAGTGAGGTGCATAAGACAGCCAAATTAGCTCATGATGCTAGCAATGCTCAACCTGGAACGGCACCACTGGAAGTGTGTCTGATTAACATGGAAAAGGAAGCTCTTGATCGCCTAGTGAAACTTTTTCATACCGTGTACTATGTGACTCGAGCAGAACGACCTTTTAGGGATTTTGTTGGACTATGCAGCCTCCAGGAAAGAAATGGAGTTAACACTGGTAACAGTTACATGAATGATAAACAGGTAGCAACATTTACGCATTATATTGCTGAAACTGTGAAGAAAGATTTTGCTTACAAGCTTTGGCAGGCCAAAATGTTCTCTGTTCTGAATGATTCATCAACTGATATCTCTGTTACTGATGAGGAACTGGTTTATGTAAGATATCTTGAAGATGGTAGACCTGTAACAAAGTTCTTGTCTATTCAGGCATTAGGTAAGGCAGATGCAGTAGGCATTGTTGCAGCTATTGATAAGGCTTTCCTTGATGAGGCGGACATGCAACCAAATAAATGGCGTAACAAGACTGTTGTGATGAGCACAGACGGTGCTTCTGTCATGATTGGGATTAGAAATGGTGTAGTTACAAAGATTAAAACTGATGTACCACACTTAATTTCTGTACATTGCGTTGCACATCGATTAGAACTTGGTATAAAGGACAGTATCAAGCAAGTTGCCTACCTGGCTAAGGTGGAAGACTTCCTTTTATCTATTTACAAGTTTTATAGTAATTCACCCCTCAACTGGCACAACTTGAAGGAAACTGGAACTGCTTTGAATATCAAAGTTCTGAAACCAGCCAATGTTAAGGGAACACGGTGGATACCCCATCATGTGCAAGCAGCAAAAGCGATCAAGCAGGATTGGCCTTGTCTTCTGGCCCACCTAGACTCTGTGTCCATTAATGGCCAATCAGCTGATGCCAAAACAAAAGCTACAGGCTTTGTGAGGCTCCTCAGGTCATTTGAATTTGTTTACTTTCTTCATTTCTTTCTGGACCTTTGTCAGATTCTGGCAAGAATGTCTCTCAAGTTCCAGGCTAATGACACTTCAGTGGAGAATGTCACCACATGTGTTGCAACAACTTTGTCTGGTGTTTGTGGCCTAGGTACAATACCAGGAAGTCATGAAGCTGTATTTTTGGGAGAAGTTGGAGATTGAACTGTTTATAAGGGACAGGAACTTCTAGATGACAGAGATAGTGCAATATGTACTGAATGTCAGCCGTAACAAGCAGGCCGTACTCGACGCAATTGCTGCTCATCTTCAGCGTAGGTTTTCTTCATTTGAAAATGAGGACATATTTAAGAATATGTCCATTTTTAATTTTAAGAACTGGCCCTTAGGTTAAGAGGAGCTACAGGTCTATGGCAATGAACAGCTTTCATCAGCAGTAGATCATTTTGAAGAACTGTTGATAAGGAATGATTGTGACATTGATTCTGTTCCTTTGGAGTGGGTTGAATTGAAGATATATGTTTCTGGTTTGGTGGCAGCTGAACCAGCAGTTTCTTACTTAGACTTATGGCAAAGAGTTATGAGACAAAATGAGGACAGATTCAAGAATATCATCCTGGTGTTTATGATCGTGCTGCTGATTCCAATCCACACTAGTGAAGTCGAAAGAGGCTTTTCTCTCATGAACAGGGTAAAACAAGATTGGCGGGCAAGGCTAACAACCCTCCACTTAAATGAACTGATGCGCATTTCTCTTTTGGGTCCTGCATGCAATGAATTTGAACCAATGGAAGCTATTAGGCTGTGGTGGCAAGGTGGGAGAAGAGCTAGAAGACCCCAAATTCAGCCCCATGGACCCAGAAGAAGACAGGCAAGATGTGAACATGATCTGGATCCTGGAGACAGCTATGATTCTGAAGAAGAACAGTAAATTGCAAGACTCTGAAGACATTTGTGAAAAAGTGTTCGTTTGTGAGGTTCCAACTTCCAATTTTTTTTCCTGTAATGATACTGTAATGTTTGTTGATTTTTATAATACTAATACTAATGGACAAAAACGAGACACAGGCTGGTCAAAACATTTTATTAAGATACTTGAATACAGTTCACTGTATTTGTATTTCATTTTCTTGTTCAAATTAATAAAAGCCACTGTTTGGCTACCTGTATTAGTTTCTTGGCTTAAACTGGGGCAAGAGCTTGGACAACCAAAATATTCTATGGGCAACCAAACCAAGTCTTGTGGTTGCCCCAGGGGCAACTGGACATAAAAGTAAATTTCGAACCCTGAAATACCATTGGTCGAAAAGTGGCAAAGGTGCGAAAACTGTCAATCTATTATGTTTGATAAGGAGCGATTAGATCCCCACGGAGTCGGTAAATTACCGCACTTTCTCACGATAAAATATTTAAGGCATCCACATTTCGATTCGGACAACGAGTTGAGTAAGTGCACGTATTATTGATGTTTTAACAACGGTCCAGTCTATTTCTGGCTAAATTTCAAACTAAAGAGGGAGCAGGAAATCAAGATGCATTTGTCCTTCCTGTTGCCGTCTGCATATGAGAAAAGTTAAATATTACAAACGTATGTGACCCTGTTGTGATTGCAAGCGGGCAATGAAACAACATGAACGGGTTTCATCAAAGACCAGACTGCGAAAAGCAAAATCACTTGGAATCAAGTGAGTGTCCTTGTTGGACATAAACTTTGATGGTTTTTCTTTATCAGCAATGTATGTTGCGCCTGATGAAAAAAAAAAGATTTACAATTTTCCCAAGAAATCTGAGCTGCCAACATTCATACTTCCGGTGAAAATTAGTTGGTTTATTTTTCTGTGGTTTCCGGGGTGGAAATGAAAAATTTACAGAGATCAGAGCAGGCTCACTTTCTCGTCTCATGACTTTGCCGCTCAATTTTGTGCTTGCGGCTATGCCGCGTGATGCTGCGCGCTTGTACAGTACTTCAATTCTCGCATGTGCTCCAACGTGAGCCTGCTCACAGGCTAATTGCATTATGAAGACATTCTTTGTCAAACCCAAATATAGGTAAAATAATAAAACATTACTGTTGCATGTACTCACCAGATTTATAATAAGATGTACTAAACACTTTCAATATTTCCTTGTTGCCTTTCCTAAACTGTAGAAGAAGCTTCTTTCTAAACTGTAGAAATGTCTTCTCAAATAAAACATCTGGTAACAAAACAAAGAAAACTTATTACTTATTATATTCAAAACAATTAATAATAAATCATTATTAATATAATTTAACGTCCAAAATAATTGAGTAAATTTCCCCAAAATTTTGGTATCATTATTTTGTTGTTCTTCTGTAACAAACTTTATGTTGTAGGAACACAAGTATTCAAAATTATGATAAACAAGTTTTACAAGAAAAATAGCACAACAAAAATACACGTCCTGATTGATTTAAAATTGTGTTTCCATAACTAGATGGAAACACAAAACTAGCACGAGCTAGATATAATGATGACAAGCTGTTTTCTTTCTTTGGTCCCAGAGTTTTCTAAATTTTCCATGGAAGTTTGGAAGACTTTGAAAAAGCTGTGAAAACAATTGCCTGTGGGCTTCTGTTCCCTCAGCATTTCATATTCCCCAAACTTCCCCTCTTGTTTCTGTAACTCAAAAGAAACACAGTAAATGTTTTCTATTTCTTAATGCTTACCATTTATACCATGTTGACGGGCAGCTTTTTTTATTCGCCTGTCTGTAAAGAAGCCCCTCAGAAATGTATCTACCCTTTCTGTTGGAAATAATAATTGAAGATTTCTTGACTTAGTCAACTGATTCACTTGATGTGCATGTCAGGAAAACACAAGAAACTAAAGATCATTGAATATCTGTATTAGGATCTTTGTAAATTTTCAAAAAAGTCTTCCAAGGCCATAATTATCTTAAATTCTCAAAGATCTTGTAGAATCTTTTTCTTTGGATCCCAAATCCTGCCAAAGATCCTGCAAAGACTTTTGAAGATCTGAAAGGATCCTTCAAGTCCCTGATCCGTGGGATCTTTGTAAGTTTTCAAATTAAATCTATTCTTATCAAACACTACTACATGTATGTCACACCAGTTTCAATAAAATTCATCAAGCAAGTGACTTCTCTGGTACCTTGTATACAAACCAATTAACAGTCAAACTTAAAGATTCAAAAATTTTCCCCTTTTTTAGATTTATGACAGAAATACCTATAGTGTAAATAATCAAGTGAAAAGCACCTACCAGGGTTTTTATCTGAGACTTCAAGTTCTAGGAGGCCACACCCTCAGACCCCCCTGGTGGGGGGAACTCGCACATGAAAGTGGCAGGGATGCTCATTGTCTCGCTTAGGGGTGTAAATTTCAGATTTTGGTCTCACATAGGGTGTTGTGGGAAAAACACCCATTTATTTAGATGCGAAGGTCTTGTTTAGGGTTGCACGAAAACTAACAAATTTATGTCAGTTTTTCATGCATCTGTCCTGTTATTGATCATGAATTTTGTCATAACATTGTCAAAGTAGTCGAGTGGATCTGCAGACTACTTTGACAATGTTATGACAAATTTCATTGTCTATAATAGGACAGATGCATGAAAAACTGACATCCATTTGTTTTTTTACGATAACAAACTGTCACATTGCCTGCTCTCACTCATTGCCACTTCGTATAAATTATAAATTCATGTGTCTGTCCACTTACAAGAGATAAAAATTAGCCAATGAGTGCGCAAATATTTGGGGTGTTATCGTAAAATAATACTTGTCTACTTTCTGACATGGTCTGTTTTAGGGGTCAAAAGCAGCTTCCCACTGGGTCTATAGACTACAAGTAGTCCTTCTTTGCTTCTGTCGTGCACAAAGAAAAAGCAAAAAAATGGCCACATGAAATCCTGCAGGTAAGACGTGCATGAGGCAGATGCAGAACAGAGCATAAGCAGTTGATAAAATGAATGATTAAGCCTGCAATACCACATCATCCAAGATGGCTGACCAGAATGATGATTCTGATAAATGAATAAAGATGGTGAATTTTTTTAGGATGATTTTATTGAAAAGGAAAGCTGCAAACCTTTCTCCATTTTCTAAGAGTTCCAAATGGATGACAAGTGGTCAGAATATTTTTTTTTCTGGTACAGTCAAACTAAGCACACCCAGTGAAGAATTTTCCGCATTGTGTTGGTCATGATCTCACGATTTTTTAGATGGCTCAGTTGACCAGATGACTGTCAGTGTGGATCCCTTCTATATCAGTGATCATAATTTAGGGACCAGTTAGCCAGACCTTCAGGTCTTCAAAAAGCTTATGTGTGAAAGCTGACTATTCACCTGAAATCCCTTCTGGGTACCCAGCAGCATGGAATGTCATTTCTTTTCTTGGAGTACATGTACAAATGTACAAGAGGCATGTGAAAACTTAGGTGGATGATGAAGCAGAAAATGTACCTTAGTTAAGCTCCTCCTTGTGCCCCAGGTTTTCATGTACCTCTTGCACTTGTAGAAAGGGAATGATTGCTATACAAGCTTCAGTTACAGCAGTATTATCCCAGTGTCCTCTGACATTTGCAGACTGCAGACTGTATACTTACATATCAACTAAATATCACATTCCTATTTCCATTCCCGAAAGCTAACCGTAAACAGGCTAACCTGAGTGCTATTTAGGCTAACCTGACTGAAATACAGGCTAACCAGAACGCTATCTAGTCCTAAATGTAGTCTGCAGTCTGCAAATGTCAGACACCGGTATTATCCTCCTTTCATAGGTTGTTTTAAATTCGATTAAACTTCATCCTTCATGTTTTTACCTGCTTTGAGAAATTTGAAGGATGAAAGAATTCAAGGTTTTGACAGAAAATTAACAAACCTGCTGTGAGAGTAACTGGTGCCTGGGAAGAACTTTTTGTCTTTGACATGGCCTTTGTCGATGAAGTCTGCGTATCGTTCAAAATGTCCACTGCACAAGTTGTTAAAGATTCAGTAATTTTAGTACTTTCAGTGGCCGTATCCACTGTAACTTCGGAAGTTTTACAGTATTGCTTAGTTATATCTTCAGTGACTGACGATTCATTTAAAGTCGTGTTGCCTTCAAGCATCTCACTTTCGATTAGTTTCTCGCCGTTTAGACTCTGTTTTGAAACGACTTCTTCTTGTAACAAACTCCTCGAGCAATGTACTGATTTATGTAAACTCACACGAAATCGTCTTTCCCGACACTTTTGGCATACACAAAGCAAAGAGTACTTGCTCCATATCGAGAACTGTTTGGTACTACCAACGCAACTTGCTGACAGCAAAGGACTCCGAGTTGAATCGAAAAGTGATGTAAGCTCGCGTGCACATGTTGGACGAATAAAAGTTTTCCAAATTGCAATATTTCGTCGACCAAAATGACGACAGAGACCGGGATGCAAGTGATTCCTAGAGTAAGTATTAATAAAACTGTAGAGTGTCATCTCTTTCAAGATGAACTTTCCATTTATCTACGTCTTTTGCTCTGCAAATCCGGCGGGCGCCATGTTGATAAAGTAGCCGTGAGGGACTAGGCTATAATCCTAGTGCTCAGACCCGCGCGTCTACCAAGAACGAACAATCAAGAAATGTGGCGGGAAAGTTCTGTTTAGATAATGGTTTTTCATATTATAAAAGCGCATCCCTAACTGTGATGGTCTGAAAAGAAGCAAAATATCACCCCCTGCACCCTCCCCCTAGATCCGCTCCTGCTTGTTTAGGTCAGAGTACCAGGTATTTCGAAAGTAAGGGGAGAGGGGGAAGAGTGACTGGTACTCAAGCCAGTTAAGTTCTCAGTTCTTTATTTTTCTAATAAGTATTGTTTACAAATTGAGCATGCCCACAGGTAGCTGATGTTAATCTAGGTGGGTCATGTCTTAACTAAAGGCATTCTCGTCCCCAGAGCCTACGATCCTTCTGGCCTGTGGTTGGGATCGAGAGCTCTGGTTTGGTCCAAAACCGGAAGTCCGCGAATCGCGGACTTCCCGTTAAATCTAGCAAATCTGATTGGTTGAGAATGCGAAACGAATACTCTGTGCATGCTCAAAAAATCGGGTCTGGCCTGAGCTCTCGATCCCAACCACAGGCCAGAAGGATCGTAGGCTCTGGGGACGAGAATGAACTAAAGGGAGTAGGTAGACAAGTTTACAGAAATCAGGAAATTACGTGAACTGGTATATAAATTATAAAATTAAGTTTGTGAGTTACTCAGTCAATTTACGTTATTCTGCAATATTGTATAACTAGGCTTTCGCAACGCACTTGTGCGTTACCAAATCATCAATTACTAGTAGTTATTAAAAATAGAAAAACGTTTCTTTGCTACTTAAGAGAAAGGAACCGACAGGCCTTGAAGAAATTTCTTGACACATTTGCTTGATGTTGGTCTGCAGAGAGTCCTCCATTAATGTGGTGTTATTCCTGCAACACCAAAACGACAAACAAACACGAAAATTAAAAATGTTGATGTAAATTGACCTGGACAGTGTGTAACAGGTTTCTCGTCGACGCATTTTATTTTGTACAGAATTTTTACTTCAATTCCGCCATTCGTTACCACCTCAGCTGAAGTGCTGTCGGTTCACTCATTACTTGTTCATATTTCGTCTAGATTTATCAGAACAAACATTACTGAAGTGAATAAAATGACAAAGAGTCCAAAACATATGTGAAAAACCCAGCTTGACTGGAAGGCTAGTTTTGTTTGTTAATAGTGCTTTTCAATAAAAAGAATCTCCTATATAGAAATGACTTAGCATCTTAGTAGTAGGCACAAGTTAAGAAATGTGAAGAATGTGGGTAGATAACAAGAATGAGTCAAATCATAACTCACAAGCCGGGGGGGGGGGGGTACTCCCTTATATAGGCTATATTTGTATGTGCGGCCCCAAAGGTTATGGTTTTTCGGTCGTTTTGGTCATAAGTAGGGTATCAATTTTAGCTGAATTTGGCCATTTTGGTCATGAATAGGGTATGGGTTTGTACTCTAGCCTTGATATGGGTAAGAGAAGCCACTTTTTCATCATTATCGAAAAGAAACTCAGCAAAAGTCCTTCACAAATTATGTTTTCGGTAATTTAGCATTGTCTGAACTAGGGATCCAATTATAATGCAGGTCTGAAACAGGATTTTGATGTAAGGTTTAGGTCATAAATAGGGTTTCGAATTTTTGGTCAGGTCATAAATAGGGTTGGGAATATCGTAGATTCTGGTCATAAAAAGGGGAAAGGGTTTTGGGCAGCGGGCCGCATATTAACCCGCACCCAATTTTTCGGGGAGTATCCCTCCCGCCGGGATCACAAGAAACATAGTCAAATGATAACTCATAACTCAAAAGAGTACGAGTGTTTTTACCAGTGCCGGTTCTAGGCTGGGCAGGGGCCTGGGAGGGCCGCCCCCTTATTTGGGGACACGGCTTAGTAAGATTTCATTCTGAGTTTGTTAATTGCAACGAAATACCACATTGTATTAAACAAGTAGCCCTCGTAGTCAAAAAGAATGAATTGTTTTTACTTTGCGATTACTTACCTTTTTTTGGAAAAGAAAATGACACGTTATCCCCAATCAACATAAACGGTGCCCACTCGTGGACCTCGCTAAAGCCGTTCTCTCTCATCCACTTCATGGCTTCAGGAAGAGACTCACTGGCACTTATTCCACGAACAAGATGCTGGTAAAAGTGACTCATCAACTGCTCTGTTGCCTTGTCATCCAAAGCCCACAGTGACACCAACACTGAGCGGGCACCGGATGCTAAGAACGCACGAGCAATTCCAACAACTCCCTCGGCTCTAATTTGTCCACGGCCACTGTGACAACAGCTTAGTACCACCAGTTTTGCTCGTACTTGGACTTCTGAAATGTCAGACATTTTTAAGAGATAGTCGTCTTCTTGTGGGATCTCAGTAGTCGAGCCAGCAGGTGCAAGAGCAATTTCTCCTCTTTCAGCATTACCGTGTGCCGCAATATGTATCAGACTCGCTGAATTTATCCTCTCAAGTACTGCTTGCTTCGTTGCGTGCTGTCCTAACAAGGGCTCAACGCCTAGAAGTTGCCCAATCATCTCTGCTTCCTTTCTTGCACCAGGCAATGGTACGAATTTCTTATTGACATTTTCCCTATAAATTACCACACCAACATCCGGATCACCCACTACCAGAGCACCAGTCTGACTGTGATAGTCTGCAGGACTGTCCTGAATGAGCTTCAGAGTCGTCAAAGAAGGAACCACTCGAATTCTGAAAGTCTCTGATAAGTACTTTCCACTTTCATCAAGTAAAGCTGGGAATGGAACACGGTATAAGCCGCGATCAGGAACAATGATGACTTCAGGCTCGTCAAGTAAGTCGGACACAGGATTGATGAGCATTTCGTAGAACAAAGTTAGACTCAGTTTGGGATCATTCGTAATCTTTCCTCCCCGAAAAGTTTCAAGACTCTCTTCATGACAAGATTCCAGTTTCAACTCAATGTCACTGAAAGATCGATCTTCGCAAACCTCTTCCGGTAAAATTCCAAAGCTGCGGAAGCTCTCAGCCATGATAGCAAAAAATCCATCCAAATTTCTAGCAACCTTTGCTAATTTTGTGTGAAGAGTCTTTTTCTCCACTTTAATATTTCGGAAATGAATGGCTCCGCTTTTCTCGAGAAGCCACAAATACACTTCTTGAAAATCATAAGAAATGTAGAGGCATGTGCAGTTGGTTTCGTTCTGCATGACATTTTCATTGCATGTCCGTGATTGCGGTTCAGCTGATATGTGTTTTTCAGCAGAGTACTGAGTTGCCATCAGGTCTGCTAGGGCTCTAGCCCGTCCCAACTCCACAACATTAAGGGCAATCTTAGAATTTCCCGAGGCACAAAACAAGCTACTGAGCACTTGGTAGGGAAAATCGTACTTGTCTGCCAATAAAATCTTAATTTGATCACTCTCTGAATTAAAACTTCGCAAATCTTCGCATTTCTTGACACTTTGATGCAGATAGGAAAACGCTTCCGGAAACTTTTTTAGTGAAAACTTTGTGAATGTCAGCCACAAATAGCACAGAAGCTCAATTTCGGCGTATCTACTATTGTTAAATGAAACGAGTGCCTTCTCAAGATATTTTTCAGCCATGACATATTCATCAAGTGTTTGGGACACACATCCCAGGTGATAGTAACATATGGCTTCTTGTTTTCTGTCACCAATTTGAAGTGTGATGGCAAGCGATTTCTCGAGATATTCTTTAGCCTTGACATTATCGCCAAGAGATTGAATCCAAACGCCTAGATTTCTATAAACAATTGCCTCTTCTGCTATGCTTCCTATTTCACTAAAGATTGCGAGTGCTTTATCATAATATTCTTTACCGTTTCTATACTTTCCAAGAGAGGTAGACAATTCCCCTAGATTTGCGTAAACTTCGGCCTCGCCACGCCTGTCACCGATTTCCATTCTGATGGTCAGTGCTTTTTCAAAAAATTTTTTAGCTTTAACACACTCACGAAGATCTTGAAATAAATTCCCCATGTAGCTATAATGTTTTGCTTCTCCCCTTTTGTCACCAATTTCCTTGGTGATTGCAAGTGCTTTCTCGTAATATTCTTTACCTTTGACATATTGACCGAGAGATTTAAACATACTTCCAAGGTTTCCATAACATGACGCTTCTCCTGCTCTGTCACCAATTTCCATTCTGATCGCAAGTGCTTTCTCCAGATATTCTTTAGCTTGGACAAATTCACCGAGAAATTGAAAGAGAGTTCCTAGATTTCCATAATTTGCCGCTTCTCCCTCTTTGTCACCAGTTTTCATAGTGATTTCTAGCGCTTTCTCGTGATATTCTTTAGCTTTGAGATATTGACCAAGATGTTGAAGCACAGTTCCAAGGTGTCCACAACTTAACGCTTCTCCTGCTCTGTCACCAATTTCTATTGTCATCGCAAGTGCTTTCTCCAGATTTTCTTTAGCTTTGACATATTCACCGAGAGATCCAAACACAGTTCCAAGGTTTGCGTAATCTGCCGCTTCTCCCTGTTTGTCACCAATTATTATTCTGATTGCAAGCTCTTTCTCGTAATATTCTTTAGCTTTGACATATTGACCAAGGGACTCGAACACAATTCCCAGGCATCCGTAACTTGACGCTTCTCCTTTTCTATGGCCAATTTCCCTTCTGATCACAAGTGCTTTCTCGTGATATTCTTTAGCTTTGGCATATTCACCGAGAAGTCGAAACACAGCTCCAAGGTTTCCGTAAATTGACGCTTCTCCTGCTCTGTCGCCAATTTCTATTGTCATCGCAAGTGCTTTAAGGAGATATTCTTTGGCTTGAACATGTTCACCGACAGAGTGAAACACAGAGCCTAGGTTTATATAACATCTTGCTGTTCTTTGTCCTCTATCATTTATTTCTAAATTGATAGCAAGTGCTTTCTTCAGACATTTTTTAGCTTCAACGTATCGACCAAGTGAGACAAACACAGCTCCGAGGTTTGCATTGCATGTTGCTTCTCCTACTCTGTCACCAATTTCTCACAAAGTTCTTTTGCCTCTAAATACATACTTTGAGCGTAATACACGTTTGCAAGTACTACGCCAAGTATCCCTTCCTTGACTTTATCTCCACACTCGCGACAAATAGCGAGAAGTTTCCTGCCGTATGTTATTGCATTTGTGTTATCACTGATTCCACGGTACCCCAGGAACATTATTTCATAAATTTTCATGTAGAGGGTTTGGCCAATTTGCTTTGCTATACTTGGTTCTTTGCTATTTAGCAAAACCAGGCTCTCCTTGCATAACTCGATGGCTTTTAAAGCACGACCGGTTTTGAGAAGAAACCTAGCAGCCAAGAAACCAATGAAGACGGCTTGTATAATTTCTTCTATGTTACTCATGACACCTTCTCTTTGTAAATCTTAAATCAAAGAGAAAGATAGCGTGAGACCATTATGTTTTGACCCGACAAAAGGTAATTTTTGGGCAAACAAATCAACTTTCCCAATTCGCTCATCATTTGCATTTCTACTCATGGTTCGCAAGCTAATACGCGCCACAAGAAGTAACCTTCGCTATCTTTTTCTTCGAAATATTTTGGTAAATTAATCAAGAATAAGAAAGCAACGCCTGCTATGGTCTTAAAAGACGTTTTGAATAGAGAAATTTGTGATTGATATGAGCCTCTTATTAACCGAGTTTGAGGGCCGTACTGTAAGTTACTGACCGAGTTTTTTTTCCATTGATTTTTGACTCAAACGCGAAGCGCGCGGGCTATAAATCAAAGGGGAAAAACCAGAATCCGTAACTTACACTTCGGACCGAATAAACGAGGTTGCCAAGGTACAGTTTGTGTTTGACGGGTTCGGGAACGATTTCTATTCACGCGGAACGGCTTCAAATTTCACAAGCAAATGAAAGTTTTAACCTTTACTTGCTAACAAAGTTGAAAACACCTGTCGAACAAATTACGAAACATTTTGGCAACAGAAAGAGCTTCACAATTTTAGCAGGCCCTACACCAAAATATTGCCCTCTAAATTGATCAATCACAGCGCGCGCAGTAACTGTGAGAATATAATAAGATAATTAACAACTGGAGCTTGTGTCGCACAATTGAATGAGAATCGTATTTTAAACAAAAATATCGTTTTTGATTGGTTTTGCTACTGGCTATTTGTCACAAAATTGGTGCGCGATCACGTACTTACTATTAACTTAATGCTATAGGAGTGATCTGAGCTCTAGGAAGCAAGGAAATACAAACAAGTAGGTTTTGATTTGTTGAAGAAAATACGGAGAAATAACAACCAACTATTTTCCTTAGTGCAATGTTTTGAAAGAGCAATTTCGCGAAAAAGGAGAGCACGAGGGGTACGAAAGTTAATCTGCTTCTCAGATAACCTCTCAGTTTAATTTAGATCACTGCTGGTTTTACAAATCCCTGGAGGTTCTGGCAACACGGACAGTCCTGCATGCGACGCAATTTCTACTCATCAAGCAAAGCCAAGCACCTTTACGCTCATTTTCATTTTCCAAGAAAACATCCACGAAAGAACGTACTGGGTATCATATCTTAAAATAAGAGGAATTATCTTAAGAATAAGGCCTGTATGGAAGATATTCTCTAGTTCATCCTCTCTTGACGAAACTAATCCGTCAGCTCTCCAAGTCAACGGTCTATATTGTATATTTGGGGCCGCACAGGGAATCAATTAAAATTTTCCTTTTCTTCTTAGAACAGTTTGCCATGTCATAATAATCTGCGAACAGGGGAGTTTTTCTGCAATCTGTATTTGCGTTTTGTCCGTTACCAGTCCCTCAAAAATCCACTCCTGATACCATTTCCTTTTATAATATGGGTGACCTTTTTGAAGGAAAGTCATACTCTCAAGCGATAGCTTGACCTTCGCAAAGAAAAAGGGCGGAAATTATGATTCCGAAGAGTTTCATACTTCCTTATGCAGCAGAACCATTTTATGAAGGAGAAACAGAAGAAAATACTTCAAAACTGGACTGTGTGCTAGTTAGTTAGTTAATCTCATTTATGGGACAGCGAGTAAAGAAATCGTGTGCTATAGCTAAGCAATAATTCTGAAAAATGACAGAAAACATTTTGCCGGTTACGCATAATAATTTCGCTATTCTCAAAATAATGTACATTAAGTTGTAGGAGTAAGGTTTTCAGCGCTCGCTTTCTTACAGAATGTTTTCTAAATCACAGTTGTGAATAAACTCTTATCGTCAGCTTAATGCTGGACTTCAAGGCCGCATTTCACCTTGATTAAATATACAGCCACTAATTTGTATGTGTATATCTCAGCGACAAAATAAATTTAAATGTTTAGTGACACTCAACACGACATAACATAAGAAATAGCAAAAAGATATAAAAACACAAGCCAAGTTGTACTTACAGCAATGCTGAAGACAGATGACACCTGGTATTTCTTGAACAAAGTGAACCTCACTGCGAAATTTATTTTATACTGTCGGTTTGCTTTGGAAAGTAAAATATCGGGGCATTGTCATTCTGAAGGTCATCCGCTCCTTCGGAAAATTGGAAATTGAAACTTGCTGGTGAGATCATAGGCCACCAAAACAATATTTGCAAATCTATAACATTGATGACATCTGAAAAATGAAATAATTCTTTTGGAATTTTGAACAAAGAGGTTCTTTTGATGGGGAAAATATAAATGTCGAAATCACGAAATAAAGACGTTAGTTGCTGATTTTCATAGTGTGTCTTGCCCAATGCGCGATTAAATAGAATGCTTGAGACTGAAGGAAACTGAAAAAAAATTCCCTTAAACCAAACAATGGCCTAAAGGAACTCATTTAGACTGTTTACAGCCGTCGGTTTTCGCGTATTTTTTATTCCCCGTTGAATGCGCGACTAGGATCGCGAGAGAGCTGGACGCGAATGGAAAAAAGAAGACTTGACTGGGTTTGGAGTGGGGACCGAGAAAAACAGACGGACTGTAGACATACTTGGAAAAAAGTGAAACTGAAATTCCCATTGGTTGAAAGGTGACAAAAGTGTGATCAATTTGACAACAGCTGTTCATGATTGCGTCCAGGCGCCTTTGCGGCTTACCGCAGTTGTCATCACTGACTCGTGCCGTGATTTGTAATGCAGCGGTTGTTTTTAAATAGAATCCTGTTAAGAGAAATTTCAACATTTCTTCGGTCAAAGATGAACAGAAAGAGGCTGCTATTCAAATCCTTCGGTCGAAAGACGTTCTTGCACACTGTTTTTCCCGACCGGCTTTGAGAAAAGTGTGTTGTTTTCAACGGGATTCGAACCCATGGCCTCTGCGTTAGCGCTGCAGTGCTCTACCAACTGACCTATGCATACCCAAATGTTGGGAGCGGACCAATTAATCGAGTTCATCTCTACCCGTGACAGGAATGAGACGTGAAATGAAGTTGATTTGAACTGCGGGAATACAGATGAAATGGAGATGTGATCATCACGTAAAAAAAGAAAAAGAAAAATAGCTTAGTTGGTAGAGCACTGCAGCGCTAACGCAGAGGCCATGGGTTCAAATCCATTTGAAGCCCTTAAAAATGTTTTTTCGGGCGTGTGTATGATCACCTGACGGCCCTATTCTCCCAGAGGAGACATAGGAAATAAGTCAAGTCAAGTATGATAACAGTCCGTCATATTGGACAGCCACATTGGTGACTTTTCCTAGTGTTTCTTCTTGATAACGTCAGTCCTCCAACATAGCCGCCTCCAGTACTTCCGTGACGTTATTAGCACACTCATTTATCACCAAAAGAATTGTTTGGGAAAAGGGGCGGTTAAAAAATCTAAGAAACTGCATGCGCAGTGAGGCGACACGTTCTGCTATTCATGAGGCTTTTAGAATAGGCCTCCTGCTTTCGTTGAGTTCCTAAAGAGGTCGGAAGTGCAAAAGCATCGGGACTTGAACGTTTTATGATCACCAAGCGAGTAACAAAAGGAAGCACAATGCGAGATAACTTTAGGCGCACTAAAGGCAACTCAGAAGATGCAAAGGACCATTAAGGAAAGCGAAGCAACCCCAAAATATCCAGTTCAGAGATAGCCATGAAAGATTTTAGATAAACCCTTCAAGAGAAGAAACAATGAAACTGATCAAGTACGCTACACTTATGACCTTCAAAGATTTATATTAATTTTCAATGAGGACCAACCCAGCTGAGATCCAAAGAACGTCTGTCAAAGATCAGAGTGATTAACAGTACCGCTCTTCTACAGAGGAACATTTTGAACCGCGAGCGAGTCAAACTTCCGGCAAAAGAGCGGACCGGGCAGAGAATGTCGGTATCTTTCAAAAGCACGAAATGAACTATTATTATATAGGGGTCTACGAAAGAAGTGAAGCGACTCAACAACTGGCAGACTGTGGCGAGAACTGGGTCAACCGGGTCAACTACACTATAAAGAAACTGCCGTATTTCAAAAAAACCTACTTGATGAATAGCCTACTCCATAGAATCATAGAATTAACTCAAAGGAATCTTTTTCGTGTCCTCAGTTATCAATCCAGTGAAACGGCTCCAGAGCCATGATTATATTAACAAATTCGGACCAAATATTTACCACAAGATCAACTTACAGATCCATAATTTAGGTGTCAAAGCCTTCGTTATAACACGAAGAGAATAAAGGTGAAGTCAGGCCGTTAAGTAAGCCATGGCTTCAGATTTTTTGACGATTTTTGTAGAGTAAATGATATCAGTTTCCCTCCCGAGTGAAAACGCTCAAAACGTGTAACGTCCGTTAGCGCGCGCGCGCATGAACAACGCGAGCAAGACATCTCACACACGTCAGAAACGGCAAGACGGTTCTAGTTTACAAGTTTACCATGGAAACGATCAGTTGTGAAAAGGTTAGCTTGCCGAGGACACTGCGAGAATTCGTTTACTCATTTCGCTTGTAGTATCAAGTTAGTTTTGTTGTTGAATCACTGGACATTGACAATGTCTGAAATTAATGAACAGATATCAAACAGCACGGAATCACGTGGTGAAAAATGTGTGATTAATTATCCGAATTTGTCAGAAAGCGTGCGCTTAAGGTTATTCCTCACAATTGCACTGCGCATCCTTTCTGCGCATAATTTATGGCGTCATTTAGCGCGCCCGCGTGCACGCGCACATTGAAAATATGGCGGATTTGCCTTGATATTGAGCGCTGTCAGTTGGAAAATGGCTATAGCTCACCAACGAGCACGGGCACCCCAACTTTTTTTTCAGTCATTGTAATCAACTTATCATAAACTTTGCTTGAGGAAGGAATGATCTGATTCCTATTGCTGAAAATTGAATAAATAACGAAAATAGCAGGTAAACTGTGGTCTTTTCTATTTTGCCGTATGGTAACCATGTCAAGAAATTTGGTTGAAATTGTAATCAAGAATTCAGCTTTCTGTCTAAATTAAACTGGAAAAGTTTATTTGTCTCCGATACAATGCAC
>JAHPZR010011472.1:0-7500 GCA_019787425.1 Platygyra sinensis | reverse complement strand
AGTGAAAAAAAAAACATAGCTACGTTTGGCGTAATGCCGGATGGGAGTTACGCTGAAAGCAAGGCTTACGATTCCGCTTCTGTCGTGCCGATTCACACTAGATCAGAACTTTCTTCCGATTCTGACTCCGCTTACGACCCCGCTTTCGTCGCTTCCGTCGCGTCCGTCGCTATTGTAAACCAGCCCTTATTGATTCATACCTCTTACTAACCAACTTTGACGGCCGTAATGAAACTTACTTGACCGAGATTTTTTCCCATTGATTTATGGCTCAAACGTGTAGCGCGGGGGCTATAAATTAAATGGAAAGGCCAGGATGGATGGCGTAATTACAGGACGGAACGAGTAAACGAGGTTGTCAAGATAATTATTGTAACTCTACAGTGTGTGTCTGACGGGTTCGGGAACGATTTCTTCACACACGAAGGGCTTCATATTTCAGAAGGAAATGAAAGTTTTAAACTTTTACTTGCTAAAAATGTTGAGAACACTTGTCGAAAAAAATTACGAAACATTTTGGCAACAGAAACAGCTTCACAATTTTAGAGGGGCCCGGCGGTACCGTGACCAGAATATTGCCCTCAGTCGAAATTGACCAATCACAGCGAGCGTACTAACTTAGAGATGTATTAAGATACTTAGTAACAGCAGCTTGTGTCGTACATTTGAATGGGAAATCGTAGTTTGAACAAAATTCTCGTTTTTGATTAGCAAAATCGGTACGCGATCACGTACTTACTATTAACTTAATGCTATGGGAGTTCTTTGAGCTCTAGGAAGCAAAGAGGCTCAAACAAATAGGTTTTGATTTCTTGAAGAAAACGTTTAATTGCCCGCCAAATGGGGAGAAATAACAACCGTTTTCTTTCGTGCAATGTTTTGAAAGAGCAATTTCGCGAAAGAAAAAAGAGCACGAGTAGTACTTAAGTTAATCTTTCATCATATACTAGGTCTTGCTCCTCAGGAAACCTCTCAATTTATTTTAGATCACTCCTGGTCTTACAAGTCCCTGGAGGGTCTGGCAATAGACAAACCTGTGATCCACATTTTATTCATCTGGCAAAGCCAAGCATCTTTACGCGCATTTTCATTTTCCAAGAAAACATCCCTGCAATGGGCGCGTGGCATTATTTGTCGCGGAAGAACTGGGTACCATATCTTAAAATAAGAGGGATTATTATCTTAAGAAAAAGACCTGTATGGGAGATTTTCTCCAGTTTATCCTCTCTGGACGGAACTAATCCATTAGCTGTCCAACTTAACGGTCCATATTGTATATTAGAGCCGCACAGGGAACTCAATTAGAATTTTTGATTTTTTCTTGTTTTTAGTTTTCTCTGTCGTAATAACCTGCGAAAATAAGGGAGTTTCTCTGCATTCTGTATTTGCTTTTTGTCCGTTACAAGTCCTTCAAAAATCCACGCCTGTTACAATTTCCTTATATAATGTTGGTGATCGTTTTGAAGGAAAGTCATAGTCTCAGCGATAGCAGAACCTTCATAAGAAAAGACGCAGAAATTATGATTGCGAAGAACCTCGTACTTCTTTATGAACTGTTCAACAATGTTCTACTGCAGCAGAACCATTTTATGCAGGACAAACACAGAAGAAAACACTGCAAAACTGGACTGTATGTTAATCTCATTTATGGTCATTTATGGGACAGCAAGTCAAGAAATTGGGTGCCAAACAATAATTCTGGAAAATTACAGAAAACATTTGTTACGCATAATAATTTCTCTTTTCTCAAAATAATGTACATTAAATTGTACGAGTAAGGTTTTTAGCGCTCGCTTTCTTACAGGATGTTGTGAATAAGCTATTGTCATCAGCTTAATCCTGGACTTCAAGGCCGCATTGCACCTTGATTAAATTTACAGCTACTAATTTGTATGTGTACTGTCTCAGCGACACAATAAATTGGTCTATTTAAATGTTTAGTGACACCACCTCCACTAACTATGGTGACACTCAACACGACATAACATAAAAAATAACAAAAAGATATAAAAACACAAGCCAAGTCAGTTGTGCTTACCACGGCAATGCTGAAGACTGGACACACCTCGTATTTCTTGAATAGAGTGAACCTCACTGCGAAATTTATCTTATACTGTTTGCTTTGGAAAGTAAAATATCGGGACACTGTCATTCTTAAGGTCATCCGTTCCTTCGGGAAATTAGAAATTGAAATTTGCTAGTGAGATCATAAGCCACCAAAACAATATTTGCACATCGATGACATTGATGACATTTGAAAAATGAAAGAATTCTTTTGGAATTTTGGACTAAGACGTTCTGTTGATGGGGAAAATAATGTAGAAATCACGACTATATAAAGTTGTTAGTTTCTGGTTGTCCCAGCACCTGACTGTGAAGGTGTTAATACAAACTCCAATCATTGTCTTGCCAAATGTGCGATAAAATAGAATGCTTGAGAGTTAAGGAAACTGAAAAAGATTTCCCTTGAACCTAACGATGACCAGAACGAACTCATTTAGACTGTTCACAGCCGTCTGTTTTCTCGCATTTATATTCAATCATTGAACGCGCGGGATAGCCGGAATCGCGAGAGAATTAGACGCTAGTTGGAAAAGGAAGACTTGACTGGGTATGGACCGGAGTGGGGACCGAGAAAGATAGAGAGACTGTAGAAAGAAAAAGAAATGGAAAATTCCCATTGGTTGAAAAGTGACAAGTGTCATCACCTTGACAACGGCGGATCATGATTGCGTCCAGGGCGCGTTTGTGACTTGTAACAGTTGTCATCACTGACACCTGCCGTGATTTGTAGTGGAACCTTCGATCAAAGATGAACAGAAAGACGCTGCTATTCATATCCTTCGTTTGAAAGACGTTCTTGCAATTTTTCCGACCGGCTGAGGAAAGTGTGTTGTATCAACTCCACCAGAAGAATATTACCTAGGTTATATTCTTCTGACTCTACGCAACGGCTAAAATGTAAATAATGTGAATGTCGTTGTTCTCATTGTTTTGCTCCTCTAAAGCATCATGAAATAACAAATAGAAGAGAAAAAAGAGCTTAGGATTCCTTTCATCGTTGTTTCAAAGGACGACGTGCTGCTGCTAATTGGAGAGGCGAGATACAAGCTTGTTTTCTGAAGACGGCGGAAGACTTTTTTTGGATGCAAAAATTACACCGAGAACATGTTTACATAGAAAGAATATGCTCCATTGTACTTGACGAGCGGCACACCATGGACCTCATTCGGAAAAAAATGTAAGACGTCTTGACAAGATTCCCCAAGAGAAAAGCGAAAGAACAAGCTAAAAGTGCATATCTTGTAAAATAGGAAGGACCGCTCGATTTTGGCTTTCTCCCCCCTTTTAACAGTTTAGAACTCATTTTGCGCGTGGACCCTGGACTTAGGCGCTCTTATTGAGCACAAGAGAGAGTGAATACAGAGCTCAAGTATATCAAGCTAAGTACCTATGTAATTCATAGTAAGAGACAGCTAGCAAGACTCTGTAAGCTTAGTTCATTCTAACTCGTCTTTCGAAACAAGGACGAGCTTAATTAGTGACGTGATTATGATCACGTGACCTCAAATTTACAGTCCGCCATATTGGAGAACCACGCCGGCGACTTTTCCTAGTGTTTCTTCTTGATAACGTCAGTCCTCCAACATGGCTGCCTCCAGTACTTTAGTGACGTCATAAGCACACACGTTTATCACCAAATAGAACTGTTTGGGAAAAGGGCCCGATAAAAAGGCAAAAACATTGCACTGTGAGGCGACACCTTCTGCTATTCATAAGGCTTTTAGAATATGTCTCCCGCTTTCGTTGAGTCCCTAAGGAGGTCAAAAGTGCAAAAGTATTGGGGCTTGAACGCTTTATGATCAGCTCTTTTGCAACACCAAGCAAGTGACAAAAGGCAGCACAATGCGGGTTATTTTTTGGCGGACTATAGACAACTCAAAAGATGCAAAGCGAAGCAACCCCAAAATACCCAGTTCACAGACAGAGCCAGGAAGGATTTTAGATAAACCCTTCAACAGAAGAAAACAATGAAACTGATCAAGTTCGCAAGACTTATGACCTCCAAAGATCTATATATTTTCAACGAGGACCAAACTGGCTGAGATCCAATGAACTTCTGTGAAGATCGGGGTGGTTAACAGTACCGCTCTTCTAAAGAGAAACATTTTGGCCACTGCCGAGTCAAACTTTCGGCAAAAGAGCGGACCGAGGAGAGAATGTAGGTATCTTTTAACCGTGCGAAATCAACGATTGGTATATGAGGGGTCTAGGACAGAAGGGGGGCGACTCAACAACTGGCAGACTGTGGCGAGAACTGAGTTCCACCTCACTAAAAAGAAACTGCCGATTTTAAAAGAAACAACTTGATGAATAGCCTACTGCATAGAATCATAGAATTAACTCAAAGGAATCTTTTCGTGTCCCCAGTTATTAATCCAGTGAATCGGCTCCAGATTCATGATTATATTAACAAATTCGGACCAAATATTTACCACAAGATCAACCTACAGATCCATAATTTAGGTGGCAAAGTCTTCGTTATAACACCAAGAGAATAACGGCGTAGTCAAGAACGTTAAGTAAGCCATGGCTTGATTCTCTGACAATTTTTGTAGGGTAAATGATTTCAGTTTTCCTGCTGAGTGTAAACGCTTAAAACGTGTAACGTCCGTTAGCGCGCGCATGAACAACGCCAGTAAGACATCACACACACGTCACAAACAGCAAAATGATTCTAGTTTACAAGTTTACCGTGGAAACAATCAAATGTGAAAAGCTGAGCTCGCCGAGGACACTGCGAGAATTCGTTTACTCATCAGTTCACTAGTAGTAACAAGTTAGTTTTGTTGTTGAATCACTGGACATTGACCATGTCTGAGATTAATGAACTCTTATCAAACAGCTCGGAATCACGTGGTGAAAAGCGTGTGATTAATTATCCGAATTTGTCGGAAAGCGTGCGGTTAAAAAGAAAGCGCAAAATGGAAACAGAAACAACTTCCCGAAGAAAAGAAGGCGACCGAAAATGAGGTGAGTAAAAATTTGACTTAAATCATGTAAAGCCATTAGGAAATACTGTGCAGACATTCGCCCAATGATATAGAATCCTTTCGATTCAGTTTTTGTGTGGGGAATAACGCGAAATTGTGTTCTTAATTCGTTTCTTCTGTTTACGTGATTCTTCATAAGAAAAGAGACTCAAATTACAAATGAAGAAATAGATGCATTTTTTTTCTTTATAACATCTTTAGAAGAATAAATAGACTCACGGTTGATTTTTGTTTTTCTTACAAGTGAAACTTATTAAAACTACATTTTTTCCACTAAGGGTTGCTTTAGCCAGAGACGGGGAAGAGGCACTTCTAAATTCCAGAGGTAATGAGAAACATTTTAATGACTTTTATAGACCGGCCAAAAATGTATCTGAATAAACTCGTTTTTTTGTGTTGTTTTTCTACAGAAACAAATCAAGATGTATCTGGAGCGAGTCTGACAAAGATGATCTGAAGAAAATCAGCAAGTTACGACAGCTTTTTGTCTCTTGATTATGAGGTGAGATGGTTTCTAATCTGGCTTAAAATTGACTGAAATCGTTGGTTTTATGCACTGTTATATTACAAACAGTTTTGACAATAATTTACATCCACTACAGTTTATACAGCTATTTCAAAAAAGGTGGCTCCTGTGATCCGTGATGCGTGATGCGTGATGCGTGATGCATACCATGTTTCATAGCCCGCGGTGCACCATGGTAGATTCTTATTATGAGCGGGAATTTCAATTAAGTAAAAATAGGCGACCGTGAATATCTGCTTGAAAGTCTTATCACACGAAAAGAAATCTGTAAAAGAGAGCTTTCAGCTCAGACAAGTGCAAAAATGTTCAAGTGTGAGCGAGCTAAAGAATTTCATAATCTCATCTCACAGTGAAAAATTTGATGCGCCAACGTGCGCGTTTGAAAGATCTTGAGAATCGGGTTTTACGGCCCTCCCAGAGGGACACGCTTTGTTATTAGGGATGAAACCACCTTGGCTGAGGCGTACTCGACGGAAAAAAATAAATGGATGGTGATATGGGCATGGAGCCCACCTGGTAACGTGGCCAGCCGTAAACGCAGTTGCACTTTCCAAGGACCAGCGCGACTGCTAGCAACCCAGCCAAAAGATTTTCCTTTTCAAGTAAGTGTTATGTTGTGCGTATTTATTTTTAAATGTTTTTTTTTTCCGATTCTGCGGCTACTCCATTGTCAAGGTTTTCGTTTATTTGTATCTCTTTTGTATGTTATTTTAAGGTCAAGAAGACGACGAGGAAGTGAAAGTGGATGAGTTTTCAGAGATCTATGAGCGATTGGCCCAAAAACACCGGGAACTGCCCGACTTTAAGCTCCGTGTCTGGGCCAGAATGCTGGTAAGTTGCTAAAACTAAACAATACTAATGTTCCTTAATTCACCTTCTAGCTTATTTAGTTTTTGTTCTACCACCCAGGCCTTAAATTGGTTTTATAAGCTGATCTAAAATTCCCGCATGCATCAGTTAAGCATGCCCGGAAAACTCATGGGTTGAAGATTTGCACGTGTCTTTACCGAGCGAAACCTCGGGCCCGTTTCTCGAACGTACCGTGACTGACTTTTAAGGCCGAAAAAATTGTTTTTGCCCACTTAACATCTAAAAAACTTTTACGTTGCAGTGGTACAGTGATGGCAAAGAAATGTACAAAACACGTGTTGCACGTGCAGAGTTGTTTTGCTAATTAAACCTGTTATTTTTTCGGTGTTTACCCCTATTAACATTCATTGTCCAGGTCTCTGATTACCGGAGAAATTTTATGGTTTACGTTTTGGCATATCATTTGCATTTTTCGGTCTTTTAGCAGGCGATAAAGTGTGGAGCAGTGAAAAGAATGTCCTCAGCATTCGCTTTTTCATCGGGAAAAAGTCAAAGAACCAGCTGCAAAAGCCTGCTGCACAAACCCACAGTCCAAACCCAGAACAAGGTACGAGCTAAGACTGAGTGCTGCCTGTGGGGAAACTACGAATCGGAGGGGGGGATCTAGATCTATCCTTTAAATTTTAATGTGTTTCAAGTAACGACTACTTCTTCCGGAGAAAAAAAACACAACCGATCGAGATCCACAAGTTTAGTGGCTTTAATGCCGCGGCTTCCGTGAACTAATACGTCATAAGAGAATGACAAAAACTAAAAAAAGTTGCGAGTGTATTGTTTTCGACCGTTTATGTTACTTGCACCGCCACTGAAATCAATGTCTTCTTTTCCAGGTGCAGCTTCGCGGAGAGATCCTCAAATAGTTACGTGAACTCAAAGATCTGAAAGATGCTGATGTGCTAGACTCGACCCAATTCGAGGCACAAAAAAAACTCCTGCTAACGGAGCTGAATGAGCTTCACTGAAGACTCTTATTCTTTTGGCAGTTTCTAAACTTGCTGTTGTTTTAGCCTACACTCTTTAAAACAATTAGTATTCGTGAAAACGTTGGCC
>JAHPZR010011471.1:0-25000 GCA_019787425.1 Platygyra sinensis | reverse complement strand
GTGGATTAAAGACAGTCATCATAAACACACAATAGGTAGTTAAGCTGTTCACTTGAACTTGCCCCTGATCTTGTTGGGTTGGTGGAGTTCAGGTCTTCAATGAAAGAAAAAAAAAATTATGAAGAGATTTTGTTCTATCAAGTGCATACTGATTGCCTACTTGATGCTGTAGGTTATTCTAATGTGATGTCACTGATGTATTGGAAAGCTACTGTCAAGTTTAGCCTAATGAAGAACTCTAAAAATTATCAGACAGTATCATTCATAAGTTTCCTTTTAATTATGATCTTCATACTTTGTTATAATATTATATTCATGTAATTTGAATTAGCACTCACTCTTATTTGCAGGAGAAGAACCTGCTGGAGAAAGCAATGAACGCAGACCAAAATCCGTTGGGCTTCCAAGAAAGGTCCCCAAATTTGTTGGAAGGATGAATGTTTGTGATGAAATCACACATTTGTTGGCATCTGATCAGGGTGATGATACTGCTTGCCTTGTAACCATAGTCGCTCCACCTGGGTTTGGCAAGACGACCGTGGCCACAAACATCGGTTACAGGATGTTGGAGGAAGGAAAAGATGTGCTACATTTTTCACTCAGAAATGTGTGTAGCCTAAACCGTGCAGCAGAACACATGCTGGAGAAATTGGTAGGCTTTTATGCAGGAGAAAATCCAGTCAAGCAGCTGACAAGCTATTTAAGTTCGCTTCCACACCAGACTGTCCTTATTCTGGACAATGCTGAAGACCTTCAAATAGGGGATGGGTCAAACTTTGAAGATTTTTTAGAAGAAATTGGTCAACATGCATTCAATGTTGTCACAATCATCACAAGCAGGAATGCAGTGTCAAAATTGGACCTCTTCTCCTTTCCAACCAAGCACATTCCCCTAAAACCGTTAACTGGTGAGGATTCTGCAGCTTATCTCAAGAATCACGTGCCTGGTCTTTCAGACCATCTTGTACGTGCATTTGCTAAGGCCTGCCGTGGAGTTCCTCTGCTGTTAACAATAACTGGGTCATTTTTAAAAAAGAAAACAATTGATCCAATTGATCTCCACAGGAAGCTTCAAAACTGCCCGCACAGTTTCCTCAAAGCCAAGGATGCAAAAATTCAGGAACTGTATTCTCTTCTTCGAGTGTTTTACAACAATTTAGGCCCTGACATGAAGGAATATCTTGCTTATCTGGCATCTTTTCCTACATCCTTCACCAAAGAAGAAGCAAAAGATGTATTGTTTCCTAACGAAGATTATTTCGATTTTCAACTTGTACTTGACAATCTTGAACAGCATTCACTTGTTCAGCAAGATGATGACCAGAACAAGCAGTACTACAGTTTACATCCTCTGGTGCAAGCCTTTTGTAAGTCTTCAAGAAAAGATAATTGCACTAGATACAATACAGCAATCAGACTTTTTTCAAAACATTACCTTTCACTGCTACAGCGACTGAACAGTGACTTCATTAGCACAGATTGCAAGACTGTCATTGACGAGTATCATGAACGAAAGGCAAACATCTCTCATGCCATTTTGGCATCAACAGAAGATGATGATAACAATTTGAAACAATTTGGGCTGCGTGTCTCCACTGAAGCTGTGAACTTTTTGGCGAAGGTCTTGAAACAGGATGAGTTCATGTCTTTGTATTCTCAGTGCTTGCGAGTGGCAGAAGGAATGGCTGACAAGACCCTATACAGCGAGTGTCTTGTTTCCATTGGATTCAAGCAGCTATGTTACTATGGTTACAAGGATGCCTATCGCACTGAAGCCAAAAGAAGCCTTCAAGAGGCCCATGATCTCCAGACCCGTCTTGTGAATTATGACTCAGAATGCAAGGGTCATTGCAAATGCAAGCTGGGCCTTTGCTGTTTCGTCGCTGGAGACAGAAGGAAAGGAATCTCTCTCATAGCACAAGGCATTGGAATGCGTAAGAGGTTGGTGCGCTCTGAAGGATCTGGAAAAATGGAGCGTATGCTTTTGGCTGGTGGCTTTTGTGACCTGGCAAGTAAGTATATTTACTATAATAAGTATTATTGCTGCAAACAAGTTCTTTGTTGTTTCCCCTTATTTCTTTGTTAAAATATTATGAAATAAAATGCTGACAAAATTCAATCAGAAATGCATACTCCTGTGTGAAAACTGGTATGAGTCATAAAAGGTATAATTATATATTTACAAACAGTACAAGCTGGTGTAAAGCCAGTTTAATTTACATTTATTTAATAGTAGTGTTCTGAGAGGCGACCAGTTTTCCAAGAGGGAGTGAGGAAAACTGTGAACTTCAAGGCTATTTTCGTACTAAATGGAGGCTACTGTGTACTTACTATCCTTAAATGTTTTTGCATTATGTGAGGTTTTGAAAACTGGGGAGTCTCACTCGGATATTCCCCAGTTTTTGCTGAAGAGTATCTGGTCATGTGATGCAGTTAGAAATATCGCGCAAGAGCAAAAATATTTGATGGACTACAATAAAGGATCAGTGTCAAGCACAAAACAGTGCAATAGTTGCATTGCTGCTTGCCAAATACTCTGGATCACAAACACACAAAGCACATTTTAAACCAGAACACTACTATTAAATAAATGTAAATTAAACTGGCTTTACACCAGCTTGTACTGTTTGTAAATATATAATTATACCTTTTATGACTCATACCAGTTTTCACACAGGAGTATGCATTTCTGATTGAATTTTGTCAGCATTTTATTTCATAATATTTTAACAAAGAAATAAGGGGAAACAACAAAGAACTTGTTTGCAGCAATAATACTTATTATAGTAAATATACTTACTTGCCAGGTCACAAAAGCCACCAGCCAAAAGCATACGCTCCATTTTTCCAGATCCTTCAGAGCGCACCAACCTCTTACGCATTCCAATGCCTTGTGCTATGAGAGAGATTCCTTTCCTTCTGTCTCCAGCGACGAAACAGCAAAGGCCCAGCTTGCATTTGCAATGACCCTTGCATTCTGAGTCATAATTCACAAGACGGGTCTGGAGATCATGGGCCTCTTGAAGGCTTCTTTTGGCTTCAGTGCGATAGGCATCCTTGTAACCATAGTAACATAGCTGCTTGAATCCAATGGAAACAAGACACTCGCTGTATAGGGTCTTGTCAGCCATTCCTTCTGCCACTCGCAAGCACTGAGAATACAAAGACATGAACTCATCCTGTTTCAAGACCTTCGCCAAAAAGTTCACAGCTTCAGTGGAGACACGCAGCCCAAATTGTTTCAAATTGTTATCATCATCTTCTGTTGATGCCAAAATGGCATGAGAGATGTTTGCCTTTCGTTCATGATACTCGTCAATGACAGTCTTGCAATCTGTGCTAATGAAGTCACTGTTCAGTCGCTGTAGCAGTGAAAGGTAATGTTTTGAAAAAAGTCTGATTGCTGTATTGTATCTAGTGCAATTATCTTTTCTTGAAGACTTACAAAAGGCTTGCACCAGAGGATGTAAACTGTAGTACTGCTTGTTCTGGTCATCATCTTGCTGAACAAGTGAATGCTGTTCAAGATTGTCAAGTACAAGTTGAAAATCGAAATAATCTTCGTTAGGAAACAATACATCTTTTGCTTCTTCTTTGGTGAAGGATGTAGGAAAAGATGCCAGATAAGCAAGATATTCCTTCATGTCAGGGCCTAAATTGTTGTAAAACACTCGAAGAAGAGAATACAGTTCCTGAATTTTTGCATCCTTGGCTTTGAGGAAACTGTGCGGGCAGTTTTGAAGCTTCCTGTGGAGATCAATTGGATCAATTGTTTTCTTTTTTAAAAATGACCCAGTTATTGTTAACAGCAGAGGAACTCCACGGCAGGCCTTAGCAAATGCACGTACAAGATGGTCTGAAAGACCAGGCACGTGATTCTTGAGATAAGCTGCAGAATCCTCACCAGTTAACGGTTTTAGGGGAATGTGCTTGGTTGGAAAGGAGAAGAGGTCCAATTTTGACACTGCATTCCTGCTTGTGATGATTGTGACAACATTGAATGCATGTTGACCAATTTCTTCTAAAAAATCTTCAAAGTTTGACCCATCCCCTATTTGAAGGTCTTCAGCATTGTCCAGAATAAGGACAGTCTGGTGTGGAAGCGAACTTAAATAGCTTGTCAGCTGCTTGACTGGATTTTCTCCTGCATAAAAGCCTACCAATTTCTCCAGCATGTGTTCTGCTGCACGGTTTAGGCTACACACATTTCTGAGTGAAAAATGTAGCACATCTTTTCCTTCCTCCAACATCCTGTAACCGATGTTTGTGGCCACGGTCGTCTTGCCAAACCCAGGTGGAGCGACTATGGTTACAAGGCAAGCAGTATCATCACCCTGATCAGATGCCAACAAATGTGTGATTTCATCACAAACATTCATCCTTCCAACAAATTTGGGGACCTTTCTTGGAAGCCCAACGGATTTTGGTCTGCGTTCATTGCTTTCTCCAGCAGGTTCTTCTCCTGCAAATAAGAGTGAGTGCTAATTCAAATTACATGAATATAATATTATAACAAAGTATGAAGATCATAATTAAAAGGAAACTTATGAATGATACTGTCTGATAATTTTTAGAGTTCTTCATTAGGCTAAACTTGACAGTAGCTTTCCAATACATCAGTGACATCACATTAGAATAACCTACAGCATCAAGTAGGCAATCAGTATGCACTTGATAGAACAAAATCTCTTCATAATTTTTTTTTTCTTTCATTGAAGACCTGAACTCCACCAACCCAACAAGATCAGGGGCAAGTTCAAGTGAACAGCTTAACTACCTATTGTGTGTTTATGATGACTGTCTTTAATCCACAAAGTGATAAAAAAAATCCTAAAGACTGAAGCAGTTCAATATATTTTTTTTTGGCAAAATGCTTAAAGTGCCTATGAAGTAAAAAATGATTGCTGCTTATTTGAAAGGCTTTTTAAAGTAAAGAAGAATGGTGCTTTCTTTTTGGGAATATCTTTTTTCTTTTTAGTGATATTTTTGTTTTTGTATTATGCAAATGAGGAAAATGATGATGTCATACATGTAGGTGGTTCCACTAAAACAGTACAACACTCAATCAAAAATATCTCCAGAAATATTGGAGCAGTGTTCTTCAAACTTGGCACCAGAAACGTACATCACAAAAGAAACAGAATGACACCTACTATGTTGTTGCCATCGCAACACTGTCGGCTCCAGTCTCTTTCTGTGAAAAACCAAATATCCCCATTTGCAATCTTTTAAAATGGGGCAGTCAGGGTCTAGCTCAGCACACAAATGGTTCCTGTGGTGTCCTGTGGATATCCGGGACTATGAACAGTGGTCACGTGGCCGAACGAGTGTGTGTGCATGTGTGTGTACGAGCGGGAGTTCGAAGGGTGACTTTGTGTTGCTCGAGTTATTGACCTTAGTGGCTTCTAGGAATACTACAGTTCCCATATTGTCTTAACTATCCCCATTTGATTGTTCTGAGTGGATGATCCTTGTTGAGAAAAAAATCTGGGAATTTTAGTCTTAATTAAAGCAGAACCAGCGGCATCACTGTTGCCATGGCAATGGCACGACAAGTGTCATTTTGCTTCTTTTGTGATGTACAATACTGACGCCAAGTTTGAAAAACACTTCTTTAATATTTCTAGAGATATTCTTGATTGAGTGTTGTACTGGTTTAGTGAAACCACTTATGACGTCATCACTTTACTCACAAAAACGTAAATATCTCTAAAACGAAAAAAGATATTCTAAAAAGAAAAACGCCATTCTTCTATATTTTGAAAGACCTTTGAAATAAGCAGCAATTATTTTTCACTTCAAAGGCTCTTTAATTTGATCACACAGATACTCTGGCCAGCTCTCCAAGCCCCTAATTATAAGCCCTGTTAGTGAAATGTGTAATCAAATCACTTCTGGTTATGCCCTCCCCCATTCAAACTTCTGTTATTATCTTCCCCAGAGAACAGGCTATATTAATAATGAATGTTGTGCCGCGTAGCACTGGGAACACAAATAGTGGAACCAGAGAATTAACTCTGAAGTGTAAATTATAGTGCTACTTAAACCCATGAATAACCCACTGGGCGTTAGCCCTAGTAAAGGGAAACAGGGAACCACACGAGGCAAAGAAAAAAATCTTTTGACCTCGGTGGGAATCGAACCCACGACCTCCGGAATAGATCTACCGTTACTCTGCCGACTGAGCTACAAGGTCGCACAGAGAAAGTCGGGGACGATTTTAGATGGTGAATCGCGGCGAAGAGAAAGTAAGGGTACATATCAGTCGGCAGAGTAACGGTAGATCTATTCCGGAGGTCGTGGGTTCGATTCCCACCGAGGTCAAAAGATTTTTTTCTTTGCCTCGTGTGGTTCCCTGTTTCCCTTTACTAGGGCTAACGCCCAGTGGGTTATTCATGGGTTTAAGTAGCACTATAATTTACACTTCAGAGTTAATTCTCTGGTTCCACTATTTGTGTTCCCAGTGCTACGCGGCACAACATTCATATGTACCCTTACTTTCTCTTCGCCGCGATTCACCATCTAAAATCGTCCCCGACTTTCTCTGTGCGACCTTGTAGCTCAGTCGGCAGAGTAACGGTAGATCTATTCCGGAGGTCGTGGGTTCGATTCCCACCGAGGTCAAAAGATTTTTTTCATATATTAATAATGTTCGGTTAACAAAAAAGTGCCAATCAAAACCTTATGGCTTTTCAGTAAAATATAGATTGCTTTTAATCACAGCTTTTATTTTGCACTACCACTTGAGTTACAGATCATTTTCACTTGATGCCATCATCATCACAATTTCTTAGCTTTTTCCACTGAATGGGTTTCAATTCATTTTTGTTGTATGACAGTGAAAACGATCTAATTTAGCCCTCCTACCCCTCCTAATCCTAACCTCCGACCCCACCCACCACTTGTTATCCCCACCCCACTCTGTTTCGTCTGGTTAATGAACCCGAAGCTAATATATCTCCAAACGTTGTACAGGCCGAAGCATGTTTACAACCGATATTTCATGGCCCTTTGTTTTGCCGTTTGACACAAGCAAACGGAATCTTTGCAAAGACTTGGTAATTGAACAAATCTGAAGACTTTCCGAAGCAGTGGGCAGACTTTTCGGCCGATCAACAAACGCTCGAAACAACATCGATTAGGGCGGCTATTAAAGCTTAAGCTAATGGTTTTCTTGTGGAATTGTTCGGCCGAAATGACGCTTAAAAATTTTACTTCACTTTGTTTAACTCCCCTCGAGTTTTCGTTTACATCTCGGATAACATTTTTTCGAGAAACAATCCAGCTTATTAGAATGAAACAATGCGTACAAGAACGGAAATTATAATTAACATTAATTACAATTTTACTTAAGCTTAAAGCTTTTTTCACTGAATGCTACAGTAATCACTAACCTATTTTAACACCAAACTTAATGAATATATAAGAGAACGTAGGCGGTTTTTGTCACCTTCCTGATTACAGGTAGGCGGTGAATGATCAAAACATTTCGAAGTTCACGCGTTAGCAAAGGTGTCATGTCGAACACCGATCACGCACTTGATCTGCGTACATACAAAATCAAAAAGTTCTCTCATACCTGACAATTCCGACTGAATAGCATTCGCTAGGCCGGAACCAGAGCCAGAGCCAGAGCCGCGAAGAGCTTTCAGAAATTCTGGGAACGCCTGGGAACCTTTTCGTGGCAGTAAATCCAAGAGACGAAATGCCTTTTGCTCAGTTGTAGTTTCTGCGAGTATCTCTTCACGATCATTTTCGTCTAAAATTTCTCCAGAAAAGAGTGACTCGGTTACTCTTCTCACATAGATATCTTTTGAGATCTTTAACCGCCACTTCTTTAAGACTTTCCTGTGTGATTCCTCCATGATTCGCTTAACTTTTCACTGACAAACAACGAGGTAATTTCAGGCTTTTTATAACTCTAGCTAGAGCTCGACAAACCGAGCTTTCCTCGAACCAAGTTTCTCTTTCGTTTCCGAGAAAAGGCGGAAGGACAGGCGGAAGGTGTTACCGCGCGTCTGCGCAATGCAATTAAAAAGCGGAAACCGATCCTAGGCAAAACAAAGCAAAGTTATCGAAGGGAAAGTCCCAAAGATGAACCTTGTACCTGTTTATAACAAAATACACGTTTCGTGAGCAGAACAAAAACATTTGATCCCCGAGGAAAAGAAGCCCAAATCTTTTTGCTGTCGGTAGTGTTTCTACCGGTTTCTGTGATTACACCCTGCAAGCAGAGCCTTTTCTTACGGTACTTGTCCATAATTCCCCATGCTTCCGTGTAAAAAAAGATAAAGTAAAAAAGAGATGAAAGAGGCTCCGATCGCAGGGAGCTGTGATTAGTGCGTGCATTCATTTATTTATTTACTTATTTATTTATTAATTAATTAATTTATTTTTATTATAAATTTTAATAATTTTTTATATGTATTTTTTCATTAATTATTTTTCGTTGTGCTAGCATTCTTTCTCAGTTTAGCAAAAAAGAGCAAATGAATAAATTAAAAAATGTAACAAATAAAGCGAATAAATCCTTATTGAACTTTTTAGTGTGTGACATCGCTTAAAGTTTTGCTAGCTGTCCTAAAATAGTGGCAGCACATGAAGCTGTGTTCCCCCAACTAAAATGTTGTTCCGCCTTCACTGAACACATCCAGGATTTCCGGAGTACATTTATTTCCTGTCACGCCGGGACTCATCCCTCAGCTTTGGTTGAGTAGCAAATACACATTAGTGTTCACATCCTTTTAACATTAGTCTTGCAAGCAAGAAACAACCAAAAAACAATCTTATTTCGGTTATTTCACTTCTCCATTTCTTGAGGTAAAGCACACGAGGCAGCTCTGAAACTGAGGAGAAGGCGAGTCACGGTTGATCACGCGCGCGCGTGTCATTTATTCCTCCGGCTTTTATCTCGGTGTTTTTATCCTGCCATGTATTTTAATTTTTGACTGTTTTTTCAGAGGGACTACAAAGAATACTACATCGGCAGCGAATCAAGAGCCTGTTGCGCTAGCGCTAGAAAGGCGGATTTCTGATTCAGTCGAGTTTTTCCTTGCCTGGACCAAGCCACCCACGGGACAGCTGAGAATGGAGTGGATATTTGCACAAGTCGCTTACTTGAGGTCAAAACAAGGGAATCTACAGTTCGAATGTTCTATACCTTCGCAAGTAAACTAACCGGACTGAGAAAAGAGAATAACAAATTTGCGTATGTTTAAACCAAATTAGGAATCACGTTGCTCCTTGGTCAATAGCTGTTGATCCTTTACTCGACAGAAACAGATGGCCCTTGCGTGACAGCTGACTTTAAAAGTGTCCAATTTATGAATTAACTTTAATTATCTCCGATCGAGCTGCCGAACAGCCTAAGTGTTATTCAGGTGAGTTATTCTCTAAGGAATAAACAGCCCACTTCATTAGACTTCTGACATAAATTAATACTTGTTAACACTTGAAGGTCTCTACAAATCTAGATTAACTCAGTTTCACCTGGGCAAAAATGTTTAACGCAAATTATTAGTTGAATTTTTACGCCATTTTTGGCTTTTCTTCAACTAGAAAATGACGAGAGACACGAAACAATGCACAATAATAAAGCGACATGAAATTGACATCGAATTATGTAAATATCAGCAATCGACAGCAAAAGAACTAATTAGTTAATAAGTACTAAGTATTATCACGACAGCCAATCAGCGGACAGGTGTTGGTTTCCCCATGACGACCAGCTTTCGTTTACGTCTGAGGGCAGCAATATACATGCGAGATAGCGGCAATCTACCGTGAACATAGACAGATAAGAAATTAAGTTAATTACAGTTACTGTTGCCTTGAAGTGAACAGACTGCCTTGAGGTAAAATTTGATTGCGGTGAAGATGCCTCAATGGGTTCAACTGCCACCGAACTTGGTCCCCGAGAAACACACTATGGGGAAGTCAATCTATACCACTGACTACTCCAGCAAGAGACCGGGCTTTCAACTTCATCTCCAGAAGGCTCGTGGATTCAGTGGCAGTCGGCATCATCCGCCAGTACCAAAGGTTTGTCATAGCGAGTTATTTCTCGTTTTCTTTCATCTATTATCAAGCGCGATGCCGATTGACTTTGAATTCCAAAACTCACGCAACACGACGACTTTGAATGGCTTTTTTGTGTCGTTTAGCGCCGGGTATTTTGCTCAACTTACCGCCCGCCAAGTTATTTACTTGGTAAAAAGGTATTGCCGAGTAATAATGTCGGTTGTTTTTATTTTCAGAAACCCGACAGAAAGACGATGCGGGCAAACCAAACCGGCAATTACCTGAACTTTAAAGAAGATTTTGAGAGAGCATTGTCAACTGTGAACACCGAGAAACCACGGGATTTTCGACTGAATGTTGACATTGCAAAGCCCGATGACTCAAGATCTACAGGTATTTTAAGTTACTTTTGACATTTCAGATATACGTATAATCAAGTTCTCCTACATACGTCCTGGTCACGAAAATGGCATGGCATTGCGTAAATGCAGGTCACAAAGGCAGAGGTTTTCGTTACACGCGAAGCCGGAATTACAGTGTTACGAAGTTTAATTAATTTTAGTTTTCTTCGATCATCGCAAAAAAGCTAAAACTGGTGTTAACCAACTCTTTAAATGCGCATTCCTGTGCGAACAATTTTCACATACACTGTTTGGTTTACAGCCAGCTTAGGTAGCAACAATACTGTAGTTTGTGTGTACAGACAATGGCAAGGTTTATACATGAAGAGAGTTAGTGGAATAAAAGTATTAATCCCACTGTTCGCTAGTCGCACCAAGCTGCGAAGCTACTGTAATCTAAATGTTTGCTTGCATTTTCTTAAACCTTTTGTTCAAAAGAAGGTTTCAAGAGGATACAAGAAACTTTGACCTCGGAAATTTAGTTGGTTTTCGTTTTGAATGCCTTTCCGGGAAACCCAGGAATTTACAACAAAGGAATTTGCGACTAATAAATATTACAGGCAGCGCTCTTTGTGTAAATGACACAGACGGGTTCTTTTGCAAACAAAATTCTTGATATTGTCATCCGAAAAAAATTAAAATTCCTGAAAAAAGCAGGTGCAAAATACAGACTGAAAAATTGGAGTCGAATATTGCGCTGCGCACAATTGAAACCAGTGGGAAACTTAAGACAAAAGACTAGGGACGAAAACGTTTGCTCGCTCTCTCAGCTAGATGACCTAGATGGCTATTACCATGAAAAATTTGTTTATCCCTGCAAGTCAGAATGGGAATGAAAAAATATATCTAGGAGTCTGTTTTCCTCAGAAAAAGATACCTAATCAAGTATTTGATGCAGTAATTAAGGCAGTTCGGGCTCCACACTGTCGGAGAATTTTGAAAAAGCAGCTTTATGGCCTACCGTCCACACTAATCCGTCGCTAAAACGGAGCTTTTCCAAAACGCTCTTCAAAACGGAGGAATTTGAAAACCGTCTTTTCATTTTCATGTGGTCGGAAAACATTTTGCCGGAAAACGGAGCTATTCCGAAAACGATCTACATGTAGTCACGATTCCCTGACCGAGTTTTCCTCAAAAAACAAATCCAAAATGATCGTAGCCTCCATCCCACGCAGACGTTCTTAGGCTTGTCACGCGTTCCTCCGTGAAAAGCCTAGGAACGTCTGCGTAGGAGGCTAAAATGATCGGTGATTGTTACGTTTTAAAATTCCTTCGGCGTAATGTGGACGGTAAACATTTGATGCATTTTCAGAGTGAAACCTCCGTTTTCAATATAGCAGGGACTAAAACTCTCTTATTTTACAACAGCCACCCATTCGGAAAAGGCATTGTTGCAAAAATTTATTCAGCCGACACTTGAGCTTGTAGAGGAGGCCTGGCACGGAGAAGTTACGTCCACGAAACGAAATCGAGGTTAGTATGATCGCTCTAAGGACCAGAAAGCCATTAAACCTTGTGAAGGTCCTCTAATTTCCGAGAGGACTTAGTAGAGGAATTAGACTAGCGACGGAGTCGGAGTCGGAGTCGGAGTCGGAGTCGGAGTCGTAATCAGAAGCGTAGAGCGATACGATCTAGTGAAAATCAAACAGACGGAGTCGGAAGCAGAACACTGATTCTGCTTATGACTAGCTACGTCGCTTACGATCAAGTGAAAACTACATTGGCGGAGACGCAAACAGAAGCGGAAGAATGAAACAATTGACGATGTTCGACTCCGGGCCTTGCGATTGGCTGGTTCTTCCGCTTCTGCTTCCGACTCCGACAAACTAGTTTTCACTGGATCATAAGCGACTGAGTCGTAAACGGAATCGGAAGAAATGGAAACGTTCTGATTCTTCCGACTCCGATTCCGTCAAGCTTATGACTCCGCTTTCGATTTTCGACTAGGTCACAAGGCTCTTAGACTCGACTCCAGTCGCTAGTGAAAAACCAGCCTTAAGCCAGACGCGCGATACAACAACAGTGACACCAACGAATCAGAGTTCGATGCCCAACACCCGAAAAGCGCGGGAAAAAGTACCTTTGTTTTCAGCCTTATTATTTTGATTGGCTGGGTCACTTATATCCAGGTTCCTGTTTTTGAACCATCACTAGATAACATATGAAAGCGCTCAATCAGATTTACAGAAACAACTGTACTTTTTTTCTTTTGTCAGATCGCCTTTACGGTGTGGCCGGACAAAAGATTGAGCTGCATAATAGGCCTGTAAGACAAGAGGTGAGAAATATATTTGCGCAAGTCAGTCACCTTGAATATGCGAGGGGTCTCTCTCTGCCAGTCAAGTATTACCGAGGCAAAAGGAACTTCTACGGTAGAGAGAGAGAAAACAGACTTCTTTGCTGTGATAAATAGTTATAAAATGTTTGCCGTGGGTGAACAAATTCGTTCGTTATTTAACTAACTAGTTCTTAACTGTACTCTGTCATCGGCAAAGACTTAACTGAAGATGTACTATATCCCAATTACATGGCAGCAAAAGACCACCAGTTTTCACACTAAACGAAAAATGTTTTTTGTGGGGGGGTTATTTTTTTCAGACCAGGAAGAAGCCTCCAGTTTTACCTGGTGTAAATAACTGGCTGAGATCTTCAAATGAATATGGTAAGTTCTCATTCATACAAGAAAATGGTGTTTTCCAGACGCAATGATAATCAACTTCGTGCCTAGAGCCCGCGTTGTCCTACACGGTCGCTTCTGGTTTAGGGGCTCGTGGGCTCTGGGTACGAGACTGAATGATTTTAAAGGGGTATTGTCACGCTATTTGGCAACTTTATAGAAAGCTAGAAGGTGCTTTCACATCATTTGAAATCCAAAACTAATGATCTGGTTTTGTTATTTAAGACTATTTGAGGGTACTGAAAACTGTTTCCTGTCGTCCGTCGCTACGGATGGCACGGATGGAAATGGATTGAAATTTGAAAAAATTGGCCAATTTTTTCAAGTTTTGATGCCACGAGTTCCAAAAATCCTCAAGAAATTTGTTATGGTTAGCCCTCTCTGATCAAATTCATTTGATATCTTCGCCGTAACTAATTACAGAAGCTTTTTGTTTTGATTAAAGCCTCAAAGCAGTGATTTTAGCATAGAATTGACCTAAAACAGCAAAATTATCGTGACAGTGCCCCTTTAACTTACGTAAGGTAACCCTTATTTGAGTCAGTCACGCAACGCTTCTTCCGTTAATGGGGAGAAACGTTTCTTGACACATGTAACAGCTGTGAAGTAGACTTGGCTAATTCCCATTCGCATACTTCTTTGCAGAAAAAGCAGTGGTATACAACTTCATGGATACGCTCTCAAAGGCCAATTCGAATCCAGTACCGACGAGGCCCGCTGCACCGAGGCGCGAAGAGAGGAAACCATTTAGACCTCAGTTTTCAAAAGAACTGTATTATCAGCAACGCGCCAAGAGCGCACGCTCACAAAGGACGGAACGACCACCGCTTCCGCCGCGTCCAAAGTCTGTTGGGTCAATGAGGTAGGTAGGATCAAGAGATTTTGATCTGATCATATTGCTCTTCATAGGAGTGATTTCGCGGTTCTGCGAGTATAAGTATTTGTGTTCACTCCGTGTTTTAGAAATCAGAGTTAAGAACCAGTAGTCAAGGTTTAGGACAGCATCAGTGGCGGATCCAGACTTTGAGCTAAGCAGGGGGCCCGGTTCTATTTTACTTGCCCAGCCAGCTTCTCTTCCTTCAGTGATTTCTTCTTTTTTCACCCAAAACAAGGGGGAGGGGGTGGGGGTGGGGGTTCGGGCCCCCCAGGCCCTTCACCTAGATCAGCCACTGGGCATTCAACAATTCACGTTTTACTACATTCGACTCGGTTTCGCACTTATTCATCTCTCGGTAAAAAATTGCAGATACCTGGGGACGAGTCAGATTTTCGATTCACGCATTCTTGGTCCTGTATGTAATTTTGGATCTTTCTGCAGGTACCGGAAAGCTTTGTATTTTGGGTCACTTGGGATTATTCTTTATTTGGGGTTGTTTTGTTTCCTGTCTTTTATTTCTTTTGTTTTACGTAAGCTTACGTAATCTGTGCTCCGGTACCTGCAAAAAGATGGGCCGCCACGAAGCTCTTCGGAACGTCTCACAGGATTGGTTGAGAAAATTATATACAAACAATGGTAACAATGAACCCTAGCCCTAAAACAATAGAGCTTCGTGCCAACAAGATCCAATGAAATTAGAGGTTCTAGAGAGCTTCGTGACAACAGAAAAAGATCCGTAATTTTAACCCTCGTCCCCCTGAGGGTCTCTCATTTTCCTAGGGCGGTAAGATATGAGAACCTGGGAACAAAGTTAGGTAGTTTTCCATTTTCTGCAAATCAACGTTCAATTTCGCTTGTTTCTCTCTTCTTCAGAAATGAAGATAAAATTGGCGAGGCAACGGAGAATCAAGTCACTGAGCATGCGCACTCTCATCATTTTAATCACACGGAAGGGAAGTGTGAATTTTGTGATTATTTAAGAGTGAAAAGACTTCTGGAGCATCTCAACAAGTTAGTTACTTGCCTTGATTTTTTTTTTAAATTTTCTGTAATTATCCCATTCAGTCCCTTCCGATTAACAAGCGCTCCCACTCTATAAGACGCTTCCCATGGACTTTTGGCAGTCCCACTTGAGAGTGTACCATTTCAAATAAGCGCCCCCAATTCAATAAGTGCCCTCTTCCAAAAAGGGCCGAAAGAGAACTGGCTTGTCGGACATATTTTGTGACTACAATCGCGGATTACATAGTTTGCAAAAGATTATCAAGGTAAGTACGTTGACAATCTCTTGCTGTAGGTTTTTTTTATTTTGTGTTTTATCACACCTATGTTTATGTCGCAAAAAAGAAATATATGACTTAGAAGTGTCCCTTTTCAATAGGCGCTCTCCCCCAAGTTACCATCGTATTCTCGGTTTTCAACTTGTACTCTAGCCAGCCTGCAACCGAGGCTAGTTAATGATATCCCATGAGCTTCAATTGCAAGCTAGTTCCAATCCAACACCATTAAAACAAATATGGTCCATTTCGTCATCAATAGAATCAAGCCTGCTTTGGGCCAAAACGTGAGAAGCACGCAGATTTTTACTGCGTGTTGAAATCCGCCTGGCTTAAGGCGGGGATTCACATGAATAAGAGTGAAATTTGAAGTAATATTAAAAGGGAATTGTTAGGATTAAAATGGGTTGGAAACACTACCAGACAGTTGAGCCCATCAAAAGAGAGCGCCAGGTTGGTAGGGTACTGTTTGGTGTCCATCTACTAATTCTTCACTTCAAATTTCAATTTTTCCAAATCCATCAAATCTTCAACATTTCATATTTTCCTCAATTTGGCCAATCCTTTCAAAAAAAAAAATATCTCCTTCCCAAAATGCCTAAAAATTACCCAAAAAATTACACAAACCAGCCAGACAGTGGTTAATGAAATTAGCAGAGAGATTTAGCGCTGCTTGAAACGTAACCGAGAGATTGGCAGAAAGGCAGTGTTAAGCGAAGTCAAAAAACCCTTCACCTTTACCCAGCCTTAAGAACGATGTTTTACCGCACGCTCGAGAAACAACCTCTAATTGTTGGATGATAACAGTTTTATTTTCGTGTCCCAGGTATGGATCTCATGGCTTGGGTGACGCAACTCTTAGCCACCTGTTACGACCCCGTATTGACCCAGCATACAACCCGGCTTATGAAGACTACGACTACGTGCACGATAACTCATTTTTCACCAACACCAGCACACGGAATCGGGGCTATTTCATCATTGCTCCTGATTGGGTGTCAGAGAGAAAGGGTATCATGTCAACTCATTACCAGTGACCAGCGGATGTCTGAACAAAAATTTCTGTGTTGTTTTCATACATTCAAGAGATATTTCAGAGTCAAAAATTAGGAAGCTCCATAGTACTATGGTTACGTTACTGATCCGCGAACCTGCCCAAAACTTTTTTAACAAAAAATTTACTGTCAACAGACAAAGTAATTTCCTTTGCATGCAGCTTGTTATCTGGGCTGTCACGCAACGTTTATCATTACGAATGATTGCGTGACCGTCCTAGTAACAGTTGGAAAGAGGAGTGAAACTTTGTCAAAATTCAATGCAAATTTCTTTTCTATTCGTACAATGTTTTTATCTTTTTTCAAAAATCCCCCCGAGTTTTAAAATAGCTGTCGGAAACTGCAGATTTTTATAGAGTTTATAGTAAAAAAAAGAGGATTGTAAAGTTTTCATAATTAATATATTTCTAACTCTTCAAGTTCTCTTTTCTTGGAATGATTGTCATGTTGCCACATAGCATTGAGAAAGGCCTTTTCACGGTTAAAAATTCGACGTGGATACGAGAAGACAACATCAGAGTAAACCTATTAAAAAATCGTCGATGAAAGTTAACCGTGGAAAGTAACGTTTTCTTGAATACTGGATTCTACTCAATCTTGTTCCCAGTCTCTCGTAAGACCGTGGAAACGAGGTAGAGTCCTCGTTAGGTAGGGCTATTTATTTGAGAGATTGATGCAATTTTGCTGATGTAAATATTGACTGTGGAGGGCTTGTGACAGAGCCTTACACGTGATATTTAATAAAGTTTGAAAAATGCTTGTCTGTGTTGAATTCCTCAATGGAATCAAACAGCAGTCAACCAAGAGTAGTGACTTATTCTGCTCTGCCGTGGTTATTGCAATTATAATGATGACATGCTCATGAAGCTGGCAGTATGATATTTGCAAAGAGCCATTATCACACTCCACAGAAATGCAAAAAAATACAATTTCCCTCAAGAGTTCAGCGGCGCAAAGGTAACTTTTCAGTGTATTGTCCAATCACCAACCGTCGTACCAAGACTGCGCGCCGTGCTTCACAGCGTCTCTATTTTCCCGCCTTGACCGCGTCACGGCAGACGCTTCACCTCGCTTTCTCCTGCGCATGTCTCTTTGCTTCTTATCCAAACTCTTTTTCACTCTAGTTCTTATCTCTCTCGAGTCCATCGATGACGTAGTCACAGAACTTGACTGACTAGTGACGTCATCCTCTATATTGTTTTCGGTCACGCGATTCTTCGTGTCGCGATAAGGCTTGTGAAGTTTATTTTGATTGCTTAGTTCTTCCAGATCCCAGTCCTCGCTCTGTTGGTGATCAGGGTTGTTTTCCTTAACTTCCATCTCGTCGTCTACATGTTGTTGTTCATCGGAGAGGTCGCGCTTCGGACTGAGAGTTTCCTCTTGGTTATCTTGTGAAAATGAAATGCAAGCGCCTATTGTCATTCTCATAAATTTAAGGTAATTCTTAGCACAACAGAACTCAAGGTGTTTCAGCCACAAAATTTCATTTGAGGGCCAAAATGGACCCTGGAAACCTTTTTTAAGGGCCAGTTTTTTCGTGCTCTCGCCTGCCCCCTTTTCCTCCCCTCCGGACACCTGCCACGCAGGCTAACTTAAACTATTAAACTGAAAATATTAAGGCATAGGAACTAGGCAAAAGCTAACAAATTGACGTAAGTTTTTCATGCGTCTGTCCTGTTATTGACCATGAATTTCGTCATAACATCGTCAAACTAGTATCATATAAACTCTTGGTCTTCGGCCATCGTAACTTGATTAAAAATATTGAAAACTTTCATTTTATAATCTTGACGTTTCGTATGCTAGTCAACATACAACGGTCCCCAAGAAATATGTTATTATTTTATTACCTTATATAGGTCTCCATAGCAACCTCATTACTAAGCGTCTTAAATCTTGTGTTAATCGTTTCTACTCTTTTGTTAATGTTAAAGTTATTTTTCAAAACACCCGACGAATCAAATCCTTCTTCCCATACAAAGACCGACTCAACCGATCACAATTATCCAAAGTCATTTACAAAGCTAACTGCTGGGACTGCAAAGATTTTTACATTGGAAAAACGAAGCGAAGACTTCACCACCGGAAAACGGAACATTTCAAGGCCCTTTCGAAACACGATCACTCTTCTGCAATTGCTGATCACGTTAAAACAACTGGCCACAACATCAGCTGGGACCATTTTGACATTTTGGCGTCTGGCAAGACTGACTACCATTGTAAAGTTAAGGAGACCTTGTTTATTCAAGAGTTACAGCCAGCTTTGAATGCCAATGTCAGCAGTGAAAAGCTTTTACTCTATTAGAAAGCCTTTTCATTGTCCCTTTACAGACAGTTTCCGTTTGAAACGTCTTAAATTTCTATTGATTGCAGTTGTTTCTGTCTAGGTTCCAGACCCCCATTTATACAGTATAAATAGCTTTTCAAAAAATTTGTAACCGTTATTCTTTTGAAAATGTATGTTGACTAGCATACGAAACGTCAAGATTATAAAATGAAAGTTTTCAATATGTTTATCACCGCTGTTTGTTTTATCTTTTTAATCGTCAAACTAGCTGTGGATCCACAACGCCATAGCCGAGTGGACCGCAGACTACTTTGACAATGTTATGATGAAATTCTTTGTCTATAACAGGACAGACGCATGAAAAACTGACGTCCATTTCTGTTTTACAATAACAAACTGTCAAAAAGCTCTTATCGCAGTTGTCAGCAGTTTGACATGCAAACGAGGCGAAAGGGTCAATTCTGTATTGTATTGACCCTTTAGCCTCATTTGTGTGCCGCTCTAAACAAAGGAATATTTGACAGCGGGCTCAACTCCAATAAGAGCAATTGTCCGCTCGCAATCGTTGTCGCATCGCATAAATTATAAATTCATGTGTCTGTCCGCTTAGTGACGATGAAAATTAGCCAATGAACGCGCGAGAATTTGTCCTAAATAATATTTCGTAGGCTTACCGTCGTGACTGTCCTCATCTTCACTGTCATCTTGTTTAATTTCCTGAGCTTGCGACTGATCTGTTTCTTCATCGTCATCATGATCTTTGCTGCTATCTGCTGAAGCCTTAAAGTCAGCTGCAGCCTGCCACAAATAACACATGCAGAAATGGAATCAATCATCCGCTCACACACCCCTAGTCTCCGCCTCGCCAGAAGGCCCCGTTTAATCTCTGGGCGGAGAGGCCGCTCGCAACCCATGGTACACAACATTCTTTCGAGAAAAAGAAATAATCAATAAGCTTCTGTGCTTGACCGAAATCAAGGAATGTTCGTTACCCTTGAGGCAGGGTTTCGACAAAAAACTTATTCCTACATAGATTTTTCCTTTAGTGAATATGCACATTCTTTCCAATATCTAAAATATCAACGAAAATTAAGTCCGAAACAATTTTGTAAGACCTTTATTTATTTTAGTAGCTCCATTCTATCGATGCGTCGTTTATAGCACCAGGAATGTACTTTTTTTGCAGAGCTCAACAATAAGCTAGCTTATTGAAGGACAGCATTGCACCCTCATAAGTCGCCTTGTAAGGTGACAGTCTTCCCTTCCCACTCCTCCCTTCTGATCTAGGTTGATGTGTGTGCATGTTCCAGATAAGTACCTCATCGAATGACTCTGACATGTCCTTCGTGAAACCGCTGGCCGCAACTTCGACGTCCAAGTTGTGAAGTCGTCTGTTTAAAAAATGAATAAAAGACTTTGAAAGGAGATACAATTTCGAGTAATAAATTAAATACCAGATTGAAACTGACAACGGCAAAAAAGGAGGTTATTTAGGTGATAGAGCTAGTTTTGGACGCCAGCACTCAAACAGGGTATTGTACTGTATGTATTGCTTGTTCTGGCAAATGAACTTAAAGGATTTTCAAGCGGCTTCTGTGGTAACCAGAGAGACGACAGGGCCTTACACCTTCTAGCAGTAGCGATTTATAATTAAGATGTGGAGCAATTTAATTTACACATGTTAGCTATTGAATGTTCTTTAATTTTGCCAATCTACTCCTCTTTTGCTAGGCCACTCTGTGTTTCGTTTGAGTTCGTCTACAGTTTCTAGCCGTTATATATTGTTATACCAGTTGGTCAAAATAACCGAAAAATTCATTCAAAAAATACACAATCTTCAGTTTCCAACAACTTTTATATTAAAAGATCAAAACTTGAAGTTGAACGAAAATCGTTTTCAAGAATTGGTGCATAACTGTGAAATGAGATGCCAACTAAGCTCCGAACACTACCAAAACTCATCTTTAAAGAGAAAATTCGTACGATCTTGTTCAATATATTTGAATTTTAAGACTCGTACGAAGACTTAGAATCCATTATTTAAAAAGTTAGAAAAATTAATACTGCTAATGCTATTTATCTACCTCTCATAATGTTCATACTACGTTGACCTCAATGAATCACATAGCTGTTTCTGTGGACTTATTCTATTTTCGTATTTACTTATTTTTCTTTTTCTGTAGTATTTAGTACGTAATCTCTTTTTCTTTCACTGATTATCTTGGCCCGCCTCGATTAGCGCTGCTACCTGCGGCGCCAGGGGATTAAGACTGAATTGAGAAGTAACAAAATATTGTTGTTGTTTGTTGTTATAACTGCCTAAAATTGGATGACCCACTGTTTCATCAGGGCTACATTCACACAGTTGTTAATCATACTCACTTTACGTCTGCAAACCGAGGATAGAGTTCACTCTCGTAAGAAAATCGCCGAAGAAAGAAGTCCCGAATGCACTGTACATCTCTGTCAAAATACCTTGAATTCAAAAAGAGAGAAAAAAAACATGTAACTACATGTATAATATTGATTAGTATAAGTTTTTTGTCCGCGTGATTGACAATCTTGTTTTTAAAATTCTCCTCGATGATTGCCCAACAATTCACTTGATATCAGTTCTTCGCTGGTCCACTGACCCTCTATTTTGTCTCGATTCGTCGAGATCACAAGGTTAGCGAAATGTTAACTCGGCGCGTGGGATACACGCGAAAAACGCAACAGGGTGTACAGTGTAGCTTCGCAAATGTCTCGCGCTCCGCGCTTGCTTTCACGCGCGCTTGATGAAAAAAACTCGCAGGACAAAAACGTCCGTGGACAGGCTAATTAGCTCTGAAAATTTGGCAGAAAATCAATAAACGTCACCTACTGCAGCTGATGATTTTCGTTATTTTATAACCTTTCTGTTTAACAATATATTGAAATTACAAGGACAAACCAGGGATTGATAATTTTTTAGTGATGAACTAATGAGTTATATACGGAACCATAAGGAGTCATAACAGTCTACAAACATACGAATGCCATTCGATAATTTTAAACCGTAACTTATCACTATGGGGAAAGAGACGGGTATTCTACAATTACCGTTCTCAACACTTGGGTTTAACCCCCACCCTCCCCACCGCCCCTAAACCCACAGCCTTCTGCAGTATTCCAAGTATACTAGCAGCAATGTCTCAATTTTGGTCTCGAGAAAATAATTTCTTCTCTGCAATTTTACAAGGGGACTTTCCATTACACGCCTGAAACTTCAGAAATTTCAATTGGAAATAAGTGAAACAATTTGGTCCAAAACCGGACTCGAGAAAGGAGAAGACATCACACTTAGAAATTGCGTACATTACTTTGTTGAGCTTGAAAGGTGAGTCAACGTACAAACAGGAAGTAAAGTATACTGCGATACTAATCATCAAATCACATAATTATGAAAGTCATCAATTATCAAGCTGCTGAAGTCAGTAAATTTATCAGCGAAAGAGGGAGAGTATGACAGTTTTGTGTGAGTTGTGGCAACCTGAAGAGTAGTCCTATACATGTACATGTAATGTATGTGTATATTTGTGCCCATTTTGTGCACTAGATGGTATTTGCTGCAGTTGTATAATAAAATACAAAAAATACTTGAATGACCAGATCAAAATCTATGGCAGAAGAGATAAAATTTAGCTTTTGTCACAAAGAAGAAAAGGCCAACAGACTACAATTAACTTATTATAACAAGATGAGAAAATTGTTAAAAATGCCAGAGAAGACAGGTACTCACCACTGTGCATTTGGATGGGATATTGACACCATTTGTGGAAAGTCAATAACTGTCACCTTATCACTGTCATTGATAATCAAGTTGAACTCGTTAAAATCACAGTGAATCAGTCCATAACTTCCAAGTCGTACAATTAATTCCATCAAGTCACTGTATAATGCCGAAGGGTCAGCCACATCATGAACTTGACACCTTGCGACAAATAGCAACCAACGGTAAGCATTGATGTGTTTTCATATTATCTACCACATATATGTGCAGCAGGTCTATTATTTTTCAACATTTGTACATGAACATGTTAGGTATATGCCACATTCAAAAAGAGCCCCCTCGGGGAGAGGCAGAAGAACCTGACGGTTTTTTTGGAACCCCCATCTACATGAACAATGTAATTCCTCTCACCTTAAAATTCCACCACCCTTCTTCTAAAAAGTTACATTTTTAAGAAAAGAAATCTCTCAATATGCAGTTTTCTCCCTAAAAAGGTGTATTGTATACAGTATTGTTGACATCGTGCATGTACAAGCCAGCTATTATGACCATTGACAAGTCGTTTGTATGCTTAACTAGTTGGCATTTACATGGGAAAAGCAGAGAGGTCATCAAACAAGGTCACCTCCAGTCTTGCTTACATTCATGGCCAGGTAACTAACCACACAACTGTAAAAATGGCCTATTTCAGAACTATAGTAATCCATTTTTTTTCTCAAACACAACAGCAAAATTATAGAATTACCTACAGTAGATACAAACATTGTACAATAGTTAAGAAATAGAAAACATGTACCGTGTTTCTATCGAGTTATACAAACACGAGTGGAAGTTTGGGAGAACGAGAAATGCTGTGGGAACACGAGCCGCAGGCGAGTGTTTCTACAGCTTTTTCGAGTTCTCCCAAACTTTCACGAGTGTTTGTATAACTCGATAGAAACACGAAGTACATGTTTTCTATTTCTTTTAGAAAACACCACGACGAGAAAAAGGAAAATAACTTGTTACATGTAGCTTTGGATATCAAAATGTAAATTCTCTTTGCTCGTGCCATCACTACGTCAACAAGCGCGCGCTAGTTTTGTGTCTCCATCGAGTTATACAAACACGATTTTTAACCAATCAGCGCGCGTGCTTTCTTAGGACTGTTTTCTAATGGTAGTCAAAACTTACAGTGGGTGTCCGTCCACAAGCTCCATAACTACAGCATGGCGGTTGAAGTCAATTGGCTTTGGGACAGGATAACCATTGTCATGAAGGGCCTGGAAATAACCAAAAAATCTAAACATAAGTTGTAAATTTATACTACATGTAGAACTACAGTGTGTTTATCAAGGAAACATGTACTTGTGGAAGTAGTGTTTGCTCTTACATATTATTCTCATCGCTAAGCACTTTGATTGGCCTAAACAGAAACTGGGTTTAGCAATTTTGGTCTCTTTAGTTCTCTTGTTGCTCTCGGTTGTATTTAGTTGTACCTAGTTGTAGATTAATAATTATTTGTGTAAACATGGCCCACCTGGAATAGCATAGCTACCCGCACGATGTTAAAATTGTAATTTAATTTGAATTAAAAAAAAGAAGCCTAAGTCATGTATTAAAATGTGATAAAACACGACAGGCATTTGAGAACACGAGGAAAATGTAGAAAACACGAGCCGCAGGTGAGCATTTTCTACATTTCTCGAGTGTTCTCAAATGGCTGAAGTGTTTAATCACAGTGTAATACACGGCTCAGGGTTAGATTCATTTGCTAAATATGATATAGATTTTATGCAGAACTATAAAACACGCTTTTTCTATGTTTTATACTCTGATAAAACATGGGTTTTTGACCAATCATAGTGCACGCAGGGTCCGATCTTTATTATAAAACAAATTAAAATGTATATATGTATGAAATACTATGTAATATTATTAAAATAATAATAAATATACAATAATAACAAATCTAATAAAATAAAAAATATCATTGATGATAAGACTGACCTTCATATAAGCGTATTCTTTAACAGCTGCCAGGCGTGAAAGATATAACCATGAGACATTCTTACGATGTTTCAGGTAATCTCGCTTCTGCTTGAGCTTTCGGAAAGATGTTCGTCCAAGCCTATTGGAAAATTTCAATGCTAAATGATTAAATTTAACTAAGTGGCATAAAATAATTGATAATGAAATGATTTTTAAATTATATCTTATTTGAATAAGTTAAGTTATTCACTAATGTCTTCGTTTTTCTTATATAAAGTGAAACATAACAAATATTATATTTTCAGAAAATGAATAATTATTGTATCAAAATATTATTATTAGTACTTCGAATAATTATAAAAAAAGGTGCCGTAAGATTTAGTCTGAATGAGGATTACCAGTATTCTAAAAAAAGTCTGCCAGCATATACCTGTGTAATTTCAGAGCATGTTGGGTTTCTTCTTCATCAGCAATGATATAGATATCTGCAAACAGGAAGTTAAATGCAAACTGATCACGATATAAGTATTATCTAGCTGTAATTAACTAAATGATGCATGGATGTATATGTACACGTATGGATGTGGAATTCCAGCACCTTTTTAATGGTTGCCTGTTGTGTACATGTTTCCATGCGGCTTTCACGTGTGGTCTTCATAGAATTATTGTAATTATTAAAACCAT